>JAACNH010000648.1:67804-110969 GCA_019447015.1 Hymenochirus boettgeri
CCCTCCAGCTGAGTTCTGTTTGTCACCAGATGGGGGCGCTGATTCATTGTCCATTGACATGACGCAGAAGAGAGGTAGGTGAATAGAGGCTGCTGGGAGTTGTTATTTACAAGACTCAGTAGACTAGGGGATTCTATATAGAAATACTGTAAAGACAAGAATTTCCTCTAAAGAATTTAGAGTCTGGGAGTGGGAGACCAACAGGGGAACTTTCAGTAGAGTTTAGTTCACAGTTATCCCTACCAGTGTTCACACCTATCCCTACCAGTGTTCACACCTATCCCTACGCCCTATCCCTACCAGTGTTCACACCTATCCCTACCCCCTATCCCTACCTGAGGTGCCAGGTTTATAATGTTGGGGTTCGTACTGTAAAATTGAGTCGTACAGTATAAGTTGGGGTCGTACAGTATAAATTTAAGGTCTGTAAGTATAATGTTGGGGTCGGACATTATAAATTTGAGGTCTACAGTATAATGTTGGGTCGTACGGTTATAAATTGAGGTCGGCCTCGGTATAATGGTTAAGGTCCGTAGAGCAGCATTTGAGGGTCGCTACAGTATCAATGTGGGATCGTACAGTATAATAGTTGGGGTCGTACCAGTATAAAGGGGGTCGTTACAGTATAATGTGGTGGTAGTACAGTAAGGTTGGGGCCGTACAGTATAAACGGGGTCGTACAGTATAATGTTGGGGTCGTACAGTATAACGCTGGGGTCGTACAGTAGAACGGCAGGGGTCGTACAGTATAACGCAGGGGTCGACAGTACAACGCAGGGGTCGTACAGTATAACGCAGGGGTTCGTACATTATAACGCTGGGGTCGTTATGTTAACGCTGGGGGCGTTACCGTATAACGCGGGCGTCGTACAGTATTATAAAGCTGGGGTCGTACAGTTATACGATGGGGTCGTACAGTACAATGCTGGGGTCGTACAGTATTAAGCAGGGGTCGTACAGATTATAAGATGGGGTCGTACAGTATAAAGCTGGGGTCGTACAGTATAACGCTGGGGTCGTACAGTATAACGCTGGGGTCGTACAGTATAACGCAGGGGTCGTACAGTACAATGCTGTGGGTCGTACCAGTACAAGCTGGGTCTAGTTACCGTATTAACGCATGGGGTCGGTAACAGTATAACGCTGGGGTCGTACAGTATAACGCAGGGGTCGTACAGTATAACGCAGGGGTCGTACAGTACAACGCAGGGGTCGTACAGTAAGTATAATGCAGGGGTCGTAGAGTATAACGCTGGGGTCGTACAGTATAACGCAGGGTCGTACAGTACAATGCTGGTGTGTCGTACCAGTTTATAACGCAGGGGCGCTACAGTATAACGCTGGTCGTTAAGGACAATTTGCGGGGTACGTACAGTATAACGCAGGGGTCGTACAGTACAATGCTGGGGTCGTACAGTATAACGCAGGGGTCGTACAGTATAACGCAGGGGTCGTCAGTACAAATGCTGGGGTTGTACAGTATAATTTGAGGTCGTACGTATAATGTTGAGGGTGTAATTATAAATTTGAGGTCATACAGTATAATGTTGGGGTCCGTTTACAGTATAAATTGAGGTCGTACGGTATAATGTTGGGGTGCGTACAGTATAAAATTTGAGGTCCGCCCCGGTATAAGGTTGGGGGGTCGTACAGTATAAATTTGACGTCGCAGGTATCATGTTGAGTTCGTACAGTATAAATTTGAGGTCGCCACGGTATAATGTTGGGGTCGTACAGTATAATGTTGGGGTCGTACAGTATAATATTTGCGGGCGGACGATAATGTTGGGGTCGTACATTTAAATTTGAGGTCATACAGTATAATGTTGGGGTCGTACAGTATAAAATTTGCGGGTAATCTGGTATATGTTGGGGTCGTACAGTATAATATTTGGGTCGTACAGTATAAATTTGAGGTCGTCGGTATAATGTTGAGGTCGTACAGTATAAAGGTGAGGTCGTATACAGTATAATGTTGGGGTCATACAGTATAAAGCTGGGGTCGTTACAGTAAAATTTGAGGTCACCCGGTTATGGTTTTATAATGTTGGGTCATATAGATAAAGTGGGCTTCGAACAGTTATATAAATTTAGGTCGCCCGGTATAATGTTGGTGTCGTACAGTATAAATTTGAGGTCGTCTGCTATAATGTGGAGGTTTGTACAGTATAATTTGGTCGTCTGGTATAATGTTTGGGGTAGTACAGTATAAATTTGAGGTGGCCCGGTATAATGTTAAGGTCGTACAGTATAAATTTGAGGTCGTCTGGTATAATGTTGGGGTCGACAGTATAATTTTGAGGTGCCCGTTGTATAAGATAATGTGGGGTCGTTTACAGTATAAAATTTGAGGCGTTCTGGTATTAATGTTGGGTTTTTTCGGACATGATAAATTTGAGGTCTTACAGTTAATGTTGGGGCGTACGGTAAAATTGACGGCGCCTGGTGGTATCATGTAAGGTCGTTAGCGTATGCATTGAGGTCGTAACAGTATAAGTTGGGGTCGTTACGTATATAATTGAAGTCGTACGGTATCTTATAATGTTGGGGTAAACAGTATAAATTTGAGGTTGCCCGGTATAATGTTGGGGTCGTACAGTATAAATTTGGAAGCGTCGTACAGAAATGTGGGGTTCGACAGTATTAAAATTTAAGTGTACTGGTATAATGTGGGGGTCGTACATTAGAAATTGGAGGCGTACGTATAATGTGGGTCGTATCGAGTAATCAAATTTAGGGTGCATCTGTCCTCGTGGTATTAAGTTGAAGTCCGCTAGAGCAGCATTGAGTCGTACAGTATAAATGTCGGGGCGTACAGTATAAGTGGGGTGTAAAGTATTAAGCTGGGGTCGGTACAGTTTATAATGTTGGGTGTCGTACAGTTATAATGTTGGGGTCGTACAGATTAGTATAAAGCTGGGGTCGGAACAGTATAATGTGGGGTCGTACCGTATATAACGCTGGGTGCTAGCAGTATAATGTTGGGGTCGTCCGTATAATGTTGGGGTCATACGGTCTAATGTTGGGGTCGTACAGTGATAAATTTTGAGGTCGTCCGGTATAATGTGGGGTAGTACAGTATAAATTTGAGGTCGTACAGTATAATGGTGTCGTCGTACGGTATCAAGCTGGGGTGCTACAGTATACTGTTGGCGGCGACAGTATAAAAGCTGGGTCGTCACAGATACGGTTGGGGTCGTACAGATACGTGGGTCGTGTACAGCTATAATGTTGGGGTCGTTTACAGTATAAAACGCTGGGTCGTACGGTTATTTATAATGTTGGGGTCGTATCTGATAATGTTGGGGTCGTACAGTATAAAGCTGGGGTTGTACGGTATGTATTAATTGTTGGGGTCGTACAGTATAAAGCTGGGGTTGTTCGGTATAATGTTGGGGTCGTACAGTATAACGCTGGGGCTCGTTACGTATTATTAAGTGGGGTCGTTACAGTATAACGCTGGTGGCGTACCGTATACAAGCGGGGGTCGTTACGGTTTATATGTGGGGCGTACAGTATAAAGCTGGGGTCATCCGGTATAATGTTGGGGTCGTACGGTATAATGTTGGGGTCGTACAGTATAATGTTGGGGTTTCGGACAGTATAAAGCGGGGTTCAGTACGGTATAATGTTGGGTCGTACGTATAATGTTGGGGTGCGTACGGTATAAGGTTGGGGTTCGTACGTATAATGTTGGGGTCGTACAGTATAAACGCTGGGGTTTTCATACGGTATAATGTGGGGTCGTACAGTATTAATTTTGGGGTCGTTACAGTATAATTTTGGGGTCGTTACCGTAATCAACGCTGGGGTTCATACGGTTTTTATGGTATAATGTTGGGGTCGTACAGTATAATTTTGGGGTCGTACAGTATAAAGCTGGGGTCATACGGTATAATGTTGGGGTCAACGGTATAATGTTGGGGTCGTACGGTATAAGTTGGGGTCGTACAGTATAATGTGGGGTCGTTACAGTATAAAGCTGGGGTTCATACGGTTATTAATGTGGGGCTCGTACGGTATAATTGTTGGGGTCGTACAGTCTAATGATTGGGGTCGTACAGTATAGTTGGGGTCGTACAGTATAAAATGTGAGGTCGTACGGTATAATATAAGTTGGGGTCGACATTATAAATTTGACAGACAGTATAATGTTGGGGTCGTTACAGTATAAATGAGGGTTCATCCGGTATAAGTTTGGGCTCGTACATCTAATATTGGGTCGTACAGTATAAATTTGAGGTCGTTCGGTATAATGTGAGGTCGTACAGTATAAATTTGAGGTCGTACAGTATAAGTTGGTTCATACAGTATAAAAGCTGGGGGTCGTACAGTATAAATTTGAGCAGTTCACCCGGGTATTTATAATGTTGGGGTCATATAGTAAAAGCTGGGGGTCTAAAACAGATAAATTTGAGGTCGCCCTGTATAATGTTGGGGGTCGTACAGTATAATTTGAGGTCGTCTGCTATAATGTTGAGGTTTGTACAGTATAAATTTGAGGTGTCTGGTATAATGTTGGGGTCGTACAGTATAAATTGATGTGCCCGGTATAATGTTAAGGTCGTACAGTATAAATTGAGTGGCGTCTGGTATAATGTTGGGGTCGTGACGTACATATAAATTTGAGGTTTGCCGGTAGGATCTGTCCGGTATAAGGGGGTAGTACAGTATAAATTTGAGGTGTCTGGTATATGTTGGGGTCGTAATTATAAATTGAGGTTCGTACAGTCTAATGTTGGGTCGTACCAGGTTAGTAAAATTTGAGTCGCCTGGGATAATGTTAAGGTCGTAGAGTAGCTTTGATGTCGTTACGATAAATGTGGGGTCGCTACAGAAAAATTTGAGTCGTACGTTATTAATGGTTGGGTCATACAGTAAAATTGGGTTGCCCGGTTTAAGGTTGGGGGTCGTACAGTTATTAATTTGAGTCGTACAGCTAGAATGTTGGGGTTCGTACAGTATAAATTTAAGGTCGTACGGTATAATGTTGGGGTCGTACATTTAAGTTGAGGTAGTTACATATAATGTTGGGGTCGTACGGTATAAATTTGAGGTCGCCTGGTATAATGTTAATGGTCGGAGAGCATGCATTTGAGGTCGTACAGTATAATGTTGGGGTCGTACAGTATAATGTTGGGGTATCGCGTACAGTATAAAGCTGGGGTCGTACAGTATAAATGTGGGGTTCGTACATTATTAATGTTGGGGTCGACCGTATAAAGCTTGGGGTATCGTTACATATTATAATGTTGGGTCGTAAGTTAACGCTGGGGTCGTACAGATAAGCCGGGGTCGACAGTATAACGCAGGGGTCGTACGTACAACGCAGGGGTCGTACAGTATAATGCAGGGGTCGTAGAGTATAACGATGGGGTCGTACAGTATAACGCAGGGGTCGTACAGTACAATGATGGGGTCGTACAGTATAACGCAGGGGTCGTACAGTATAACGCTGGGGTCGTACAGTACAATGCTGGGGTCGTACATATAACGCAGGGGTCGTACAGTACAATGCTGGGGGGTACAGGTAAACCGCAGGGGTCGTCGTACAGTATAACGAGGGGTTCGTACAGACAATGGTGGGGGTTGTTACCGTATAAATGAAGGTCGACGGTATAGTGGGGTCGTACATTATAAATTTGAGGTCATACAGTATAATGTTGGGGCGACAGGATAACTTTGAGTCGTCCGGTTATAATGTTGGGGTCTACAGTAAAATTTGAGGTCGCACGGTATTTCCTAATGGGGTCGTACAGTATAAAATTTGACGTTCGCCCGGTCGTATAATGTTGAGTGCGTACAGTTTATAAATTTGAGGGTCGCCCGGTATAATGTGGGGTGACAGTATGAATGATGGGGGTCGATGCAGATAAATTGAGGTCGTACGGTATAATGTTGGGGTTTGGTCTGCTCTTGTTGCCCCTCCGGTCTTGTACGTACCTTAAAATTTGAGGTCATACAGTATAATGTTGGGGTCGTACAGATAAATTTGAGGTCATCCGGTATAATGTGGGGGTCGTATTGACAGTATAATATTTGGGTCGTACAGTATAAATTTGAGGTCGGCGTATAATGTGAGGTCGGGACAGATAAATTTGAGAGCGTACAGCTAAGGTGGGGTCATACAGTATAAAGCTGGGGTCGTATACAGTATAAATTTTGAGGTCACCCGTATAAGGTTGGGGTCATATAGTATAAAGCTGGGGTCGTAACAGTATAAATTTGAGGGTCGCCCGGTATAATGTTGGGGTCGTACAGTATAAATTTTGAGGTCGTCTGCTATAATTGTTGAGGTTTGTACAGTATAAATTTGAGGTCGTCTGTATAATGTTGGGGTCGTACAGTATAAATTTGAGGTTGACTCCGGTATAATGTCAGTCGTACAGTATTAAATTTGAGTTCGTCTGGTATGAATGTTGGGGTATCGTACAGTTATAAATTTGAGGTTGACCCGGTATATGGTGGGGCGTACAGTATAATTGAGGTAGTGTATAATGTTGGGGTCGTACATGAAAAAGTTGAGGTCGTCAGGATAATGTTGGGGGTCGTACGTATAAATTTGAGGTCGCCTGGTATAAGGGTAAGGTCGTAGAGTATGCATTTGAGGGTCGGACAGTATAATGTTGGGGTCGTACAGTATAAATTTGAAGTCGTACGGTATAATGTTGGGGTCATACAGTATAAAATGAGGTTGCCGTATATAGGTTTGGGGTCGTACAGTACTAAATGTGAGGTCGTACTAGTATAAGGTTGGGGTCGTACAGTATAAATTTAAGGTCGTACGTATAATGTTGGGGCGGTACAATTTAAATTTGCAGGTCGTACAGTTATAATGTTAGGGGGTGTACGGTATAAATTTGAGGTCGCCTGGTATAATGTTAAGGTCGTAGAGCATGCATTTGAGGGTGCGTACCAGTATAAGAGTTGGGTTAGTTACAGGATAATGTTGGGGTCGTACAGTAAAAGCTGGGGTCGTACAGTATAATGTTGGGGTCGTACAGTATAATGTTGGGGTCGTACAGTATAAAGCTGGGGTCGTACAGTATAATGTTGGGGTCGTACAGTATAACGCTGGGGTCGTACAGTATAATGTTGGGGTCGTCAGTATAATGTTGGGGTCATACGGTTATAATGTTGGGGGCGTAACAGTTATAATTTGAGGTCGTCCGGTTATAATGTTGGGGTCGTAAGTATAAATTTGAGGTCGGTTACAAGTATTAATGTGGTTGGTCGTACGGTTATTTAAGCTGGGGTCGCTACAGTATAATTGGCGTAGTACTAGTATTAAAGCTGGGGGTCGTACAGTATAATGTTGGGGTCGTACCGTATAAAGCTGGGGTCGTTTACCAGATAATGTGGGGGGAGTTACAGTAGTAACGCTGGGGTCGTACGGTATAATGTTGGGGTGTACTGTATTAATGGTTTGGGGTCGTACAGGAATAAAGGGGGTTGTACGGCTAATTGTGGGGTCGGACAGTATAACGCTGTGGGTCGTACATACAGTTAAGGTTGGGGTCGTACAGCTATAACGCTGGGGTCGTACAGTATTAATGTGGGGTCGTACAGATAAACGCTGGGGCGTACAGTATAAGTGGGGTCGTAAGGAGATAATGTTGGGGTCGTTACAGTAAAAAGCTGGGGTCAGACGGTATAAGTTGGGGTCGTAGGTAAATGTTGGGGTCGTACAGTATATGTTGGGGTTCGTAGTATAAAGCGGGTCTACATACGGTATAAGTTGGGGTCGTAAAGTATAAGGGTTGGGGTCGTTACGGTTCTTATAAGTTGGGGTAGTACAAGTATATGTTGGGGTCGTACAGTATAACGCTGGGTATAGGTATAATGTGGGTCGTAAAGTAAATTTTGGGGTCGTACAGTATAATTTTGGGGGGTTCTCGATCCGTCTAAAGCTGGGGCATACGGGTATAATGTTAGGGGTCGTACAGTATAATTTTGGGGTCGTACAGTATAAACTGGGGTCTACGGTATAAGTTGGGGTCATACGGTCTAATGTGGGGGGTCGTACGGTATAATGTTGGGGTCGGACAGTATAAGTTGGGGGTAGTACAGTATAAGCTGGGGTCATACGGTTTAAGGTTGGGGTCGTACGGTAAATGTTGGGGTCGTACAGTTTCTAATGTTGGTGTTCGTACAGTATAATGTTGGGTCGTACAGTAGAAATTGAGGTCGTACGGTTTATAATGTTTGGGGTCGTACATTATTAAATTGAGGTCATACAGCTAAATGTTTGGGGTCGTACAGAAAATTTGAGCGTCAGTCGGTTAATAATGTTGGGGTCGTACAGTATAATATTGGGGTCGTACAGTATAAATTGAGGTCGTTCGGTATAATGTTGAGGTCGTACAGTATAATTTGAGGTGACGGACAGTATAATGTCTGGGGTTGTACAGTATAAAGCTGGGGTCGTACAGTATAAATTTGAGGTCACCCGGTATAATGTTGGGGTATATAGTATAAAGCTGGGGTAGTAACAGTATAAATTTGAGTGCCCGGTGGTATAATGTTGGGTCGGTACAGTATAAATTTGAAGGTCGTCTGCTATATGTTGAGGTTTGTACAGTATAAAATTGCGGTTTGTCTGTATAATGTTGGGGTCGTACAGTATAAATTTGAGGTTGCCCGGTATAATGTTAAGGTCGTACAGTATAAATTTGAGGTCGTCTGGTTGGATAATGTTGAGGGTCGTACAGTATAAATTTGAGCGTTGCCGGTATAATGTTGGGGTCGTACAGTTATAAAATGTGAGGTCGTCTGGTATAATGTTGGGGGTATTATAAATGGAGGGGTCGTTACAGTATATGTTTGGGGTCGTTACGTATAAATTGATCGGTCGCCTGGTTATAAATGTGTAAGGTCGTAGAGTATGCATTTGAGGTCGGACAGTATAAATGTTGGGGTCGTACAGTGAGTATTAAATTGAAGTCGTACGGTATAATGTTGGGGTCATACAGTATAAATTTGAGGTTGCCCGGTATAATGTTGGGTCGTACAGTATAAATTTGAGGTCGTACAGTATAATGTTGGGGTCGTACAGTATAAAATTAAGGTCGTCGGTATAATGTTGGGGTCGTACATTATAAATTTGAGGTCGTACAGTATAATGTTGGGGTCGTTACGGTATAACTGAAGGGTCGCCTGGTTATAATGTTAAGGTCGTAGAGCATGCTTTTGAGGTCGGACAGTATAATGTTGGGGTCGTACAGTATAATGTTGGGGTCGTACAGTATAAAGCTGGGGTCGTACAGTATAATGTTGGGGTCGTACAGTATAATGTTGGGTCGTACAGTATAAAGCTGGGGTCGTACAGTATATGTGGGGTCGTACAGTATAACGCTGGGGTCGTACAGTATAACGCAGGGGTCGTACAGTATAACGCAGGGGTCGTACAGTACAACGCAGGGGTCGTACCGTATAATGCATGGGTGTAGAGTATAACGCGGTGGGGCGACAGTATAACGCAGGGGTCGTACAGTACAATGCTGGGGTCGTACAGTATAACGCAGGGGTCGTACAGTATAACGCAGGGGTCGTACAGTACAATGCTGGGGTCGTAAAGTTATAAGCAGGGGGTCGTACAGTACAATTGCTTGGGTCGTAACAGTATAACGCAGGGGTCGTACGTTACAATGCTGGGGTTTTGTACAGTTATAAATGTGAGGTGTACGGTATTATAAGGTTGGAGGTCGTACATTATAATTTTGATGTATACGTAAATGTTGGGGTCGTACAGTATAAAATTGAGGTCGTCCGGTTGGTTATAATGTTGGGGTCGTACAGTATAAATTTGAGGTCGCCCGGATATGTTGGGGTCGACAGTATAAAATTGACGTCGCCCGGTATAATGTTGAGTTCGTACAGTATAAAATTGAGGTCTCCCGGTATAATGTTGGGGTCGTACATATAATGTGGGGTCGTACAGTATATAAATAAAGTTGATGGCGTTCGGTATAATGTTGGGGTCGTACATTATAAATTTGAGGTCGTACAGTTATAATGTTGGGGTCGTAGAGTATAAATTTGAGGTCAGCAGTTATAATGTTGGGGTCGTACAGTATAATATTTGGGTCGTACAGTATAAATTTGAGGTCGTTCGGTATAATGTTGAGGTCGTTATACAGTATAAAATTGAGGTCGACAGTATAATGTTGGGGGTCATACCATATAAAGCTGGCGGTCGTTACAGTATAAATTTGAGGTCACCCGGTATAATGTGGGGTCATATAGTATAAAGCTGGGGTCGTAACAGTATAAATTTGAGGTCGCCACGGTTGATAATGTTGGGGTCGTACAGTATAAATTTGAGGTCGTCTGCTATATGTTGAGGTTTGTACACGTATAAATTGAGGTCGTCTGGATGAATGTTGGGGTCGTACAGTATAAATTGAGGTTGCCCGATAATGTTAAGGTCGTCGTACAGTATAAATTTGAGTGTTGGTTATATGTTGGGGTCGGTTGACAGTATACAAATTTGAAGGTTGCCCGGTATAATGTTGGGGTCGTACAGTATAAATTTGAGGTCGTCTGTATTATGTTGGGGTATCGTACATATAAAAATTTGAGGGTCGTCAGTATAATGTTGGGGTCGTAGCGGTATAAATTTGAGGTCGCCTGGTATAATGTTAGGTCGTAGAGTATGCATTTAGGTGTTACAGTATAATGATGGGGTCGTACAGTATAAATTTGAAGTCGTACGGTAGAATGTTGGGTCATACAGTATAAAGTTGAGGTTGCCCGGTATAATGTTGGGGTCGTACAGTATAAATTTGAGGTGTCGTTACAGTATTGTTCGGGGTCGTACAGTATAAAATTAGGTTCGTAGGTAAATGTTGGGGTGTACATTCTAAAATTGAGGTCGTAAAGTAAATGTTGGGGTAGTACGGTATAAATTGTGAGGCCCTGGTCTAAGTTTAAGGTCGTTAGACATGCATTTGAGGCGTACAGTATTATAGTTGGGGTCGTACAGTATAATGTTGGGGTCGACAGTATAAAGCTGGGGTCGTATGTAACAGTATAATGGTTGGGGTCGTACAGTATAATGTTGGGGTCGACAGTTATAAAGCTGGGGTCGTACAGTATAATGTTGGGGTGTTACAGTATAACGTGGGGTCGACAGTATAATGTTGGGGTCGTCAGTATAATGTTGGGGTCATACGGTATAATGTTGGGGTCGCTTACAGTATAAATTTGAGGTCGGTCCGCGTATAATGTGGGGTCGTACAGCTATAAATTGAGGGTCGTACAGTCTAATGTTGTGGTCGTACGGTATAAAGCTGGGGTCGTACAGTATAATGTTGGCGTCGTACAGTATAAAGGCGGGGGTCGTACAGTATAATGTTGGGGTCGTACAGTATAACCTGGGGTCGTTACAGGTATCAGTGGGGTCCGTACAGTATAACGCTGGGGTCGTACGGTATAAATGTGGGGTTTCGTACGGTATAATGTTGGGGTCCGTACAGTATAAAGCTGGGGTTTATGGACGGTCTAATGTTGGGTCGTACAGATAACGCTGGGGCTACAGTATAAAGTGGGGTCGTACAGTATAACGCTGGGTAGTACAGTAAACTGTGTGGGGTCGTACAGTATAAATTTGAGGTCGTACAGTATAAAGCTGGGGTCGTACAGTATAATGTTGGGGGCGGTCGACAGTATAAACTGGGGTCATACGGTATTTAAATGTTGGGGTAGTACGGATATAATGTTGGGGTCGTACAGAAATGTTGGGGTCGTAAGTATTATAAAGGGGGTCATACGGTATAATGTTGGGGTCGTACAGTATAATGTTGGGGGTCGTTACGGTTAAATGTGGGTGTACAGTATAATGTTGGGGTCGTACAGTATAAAGCTGGGGTCATTACGGATTATTAATGTGGGGTCGTTACAGTTAGTAAGTTTTGGGGTCGTACAGTTAATTTGGGGTCGTACCCATAAAGGGGCATACGGTTTTTATAAGCTGTGGGGTCGACGGGTAAAATGTCTGGGGTCGTACTGTATATAAGCTGGGGTCGAAGTATATAACGGTGGGGTTGCTACGGTATATAGTGGGGTCGTACAGGTTAGTAAGCATGTTGGGTCGCTACAGTATAAGGTTGGGGTCGGTCAGTATAAGCTGGGGTGATACGTCTTAAGTCGTGGTCGTACGAGTTAAATGTGGGGGCGTACAGTATAAGTGGGCTAGTAACTGGGGTCGTACAGGTATAATGTGGGGTCGTACAGATAAAGCTGGGTCATACGGGGATATATGTGGGGTCGTACGGGTATAATGTTGGGGTCGTAGTATAATGGTTGGGGCGAAAAGTATAAAGTGGGGTTCAGTACAGTTATAATGTTGGGGTCGTACGGATTAATGTTGGGGTAGTACGGTATAATGTTGGGGTGTTACAGATTAATGTTGGGTCGTTATACAGATTAAAGCTGGGGTCGACTGATAATTGTCGCGCGTATAATGTTGGGTAGTACGTGGTATAATTGTGGGGTCGTACAGATAAGTTGGGGCGTACGTATAGCGGTCATAGTTATAATGTTGGGTTGTACAGTATAAATTGGGGTCGTACAGTAAAGCTTAGGGGTCATTACGTAATAATGTCTGGGTCATACGGTTATAATGTTGGGGCGTACGGTATAATGTGGGGTCGTACGATTGGGTAGTATAAGGCTGGTGTCATACGGTATAATGTTGGGTCGTACGGTATAATGTTGGGTGGACAGTAGTCGTACAGTATTAATTGTTGGGGTTCGTTACAGTTATTAAAGAGGGGTCATACGGTATAATGTTGGGGTCGTCCGGTTAATATGTATGGGGTAAGCGGTTGGGCGTACTATAAGTGAGGGCGAGTATAATGTTGGGGTCGTACGGTATGGGTCGTCCAGATGAATGTTGTTGGTATCGGGGTCGTTACAGTAGTAAAAACGGGGTCATACGGTATAATGTTGGTGCGAATGTATGGTCGTACTAATGTTGGGGTGGTACAGTATAAAGCTGGGGATTACGGGTCGTTAAGTATATTGGGGGTGTACAGTATAAAGCTTTGGGTCGTACAGTATTAATTTTTGGGTGGTCGTACAGATATGAAAGCTGGGGGCATACGGTATAATGTTGGGGTCGACGTATAATTGAGGGTCGTACAGTATAATTGGGGTCAGTACGAGTTATAGTTTGGGGGTTACGGTAGAAGTGGGGTCGATACAGGTATAATGTTGGGTCGGTTACGGGGGCTACCGGGATAATGGTATAGGTTAAGGTGGTCGTACGAGTATAATGTTGGGTCGTTACAGTATAATGTTGAGGGTCGTTTACATATAAAAGGGGGTCATACTAGTTAAGTGTGGGGTCGTACAGGTTAATGTTGGTGGGGCGTAAGCTGTCATTATAGTAATGTTTGGGGCGTACGTATAATGATGGGGTTCGGTAACAGTATAATGTGGGGTTACGTACTGGTTCTACGAGTATAATGTTGAGGGTAGTACGTCATAAATTTGTGGTGCTACAGTATATTGTGGGGATCGTTACAGTATATAATTTTGGGTTACGTATAACTGGCGTACGTATAAATGCGTCAATGTGGGCGTACGAAGGGGTTACAGTATAATGTTGGGAGCGTAAATGGCATACAGTATAATGTTGGGGTCGTTACGTATAATGTTGGGGTCGTACAGGTATATTTTGGGGTGTGTACAGTATAAAGAGGGGTCATTACAGTATAAGTTGGGTCGTACGTATAATGTTGGCGACAGATGCTGATACAGTAAATGTTGGGCGCTCAGAATTGGTCGTACAGTATAAAGCTGGGGTAGTTACAGGTAAATGTTGAGGGTCTGTACAGTATAATGTTTGGGGGTCGTACGGTATAAGGTTGGGGCGTGTACAGGATATTGTTGGGGGTCGTACAGTTATAAAGCTGGGGTGTCTACAGTATAATGTTGGGTCGTACGAGTATAATGTTGGGGGTAGTATACAGTATAATGTTGGGGGTACAGTATAAAGCTGGGGTGGTGCGTACGTATAATGTTGGGCGTCTTATGGGGGTGTTACAGGTATAAACTGTTGGGGTTGTACAGTTATAATGTGGTGGTCGTACAGTATAAAGCTGGGGTCGACATACTAGTTGGTATAATGTTGATCGCGGGTCGTTACAGTTATGTACAGTAGTGGGGTCGTACAGTATAATGTCGCGGTAAGTTGGGTCAGCGACAGTATAATGTTGGGGTCGTACAGTATAATTTGGCGGTCGTTACAGTATAAAGCTGGGGTCGTACAGTATAATTTTGGGGTCGTACAGTATAAAGCTGGGGTCATACGGTATAATTTTGGGGTCGTACAGTATAAAGCTGGGGTTATCCCAGGGAGGAAAAGGGAGGTAAAGTCTAATCTAATTAAAAAAAAATCAAATAAAGGACAAATTAATGTAGGAAATGAACCCTCATCTGATCTGATACTATAATTCCAGTGATGGAGCGGCCATAGGGAGTAGACGGATTATTAACCGGAAATGGATTAGACTGAGTTTGATAAGATTAAATCTTCAGTTTCACTGTGTACTTATTGTCACTAAGAAGCAGCCATGAGCTGGTTAATATCCCCTAAGCCCATTCATTATCCTCGGGTGGAACCGATCTCAGGTCTGGGCTGTCTATGACAATCACCAGCACTGACAACTATTTCACCAATTTCAATTGTCTAGATTTGTGTAGGATATTAATCAGTGTGAATGTGGGGCCAATCAATTCAAATTTAATGTAAAGTATTAGGCTGAGAAACAAAAACTGGTACAGTATAGTACAGTATAGTATAGTATAGTACAGTATAGTATAGTATACAGTATTGTATAGTACAGTACAGTATAGTACAGTATAGTATATTATAGTATAGTACAGTATAGTATAGTACAGTACAGTATAGTAATAGATGATAGATAAGCTTAGAGAGATAACGATTATATAGATAGATGATAGATAGATTAGCTAATAGATAGATAAGATAAATAGATAGATGATACATAGATGATAGATAGATAGATAGATATATAGGATAGATAGATAGATAATAGATCGAGATAGATAGATTGATAGATAGATAGATAGCTAGATAGATAGAAGATAGATGATAGATAGATATATAGCTAGATAATAGAAAAGAGAATGATAGATAAGATAATAGATGAGATAATAGATAATATATAGATAGTAGATGAGAGATAGATAGATAGTAGATAGATAGATAGATAGATAATAGATGCTGATAGGATAGATCTAGATTAGTAGATAGATGAGAGATAGATGATAGATAGACAGATAATAGATAGATATATAGATAAATGATAGATAGATAGATGATAGATAGATAATATATAGATGAGAGATAGATAGATAGATAGATAGATGAGAGAAAGATAGATAGATAAATAGATAGATAGATAGATAGATAGATAGATAGATGAAGGATAGATGAAAGATGATAGATAGATAGATAGATAGATAGATAGATAGATAGATAGATAGATTAGATAGATAGATAGATAGATGAATGAAAGATAGATGATTAGATAGAGAGATAGATAGCTAGATAGATAGATAGATAGATCGATAGATGAAAATAGATAGATTAGATAGATGATAGAAGAAGAAAGATCAGATAGATAGATTAGAAGATGAGAGGGATAGATAGATGAAGATGAGATAGTAGTAGATAGATAGATAGATAGATAGATGATAGATAGATAGATAGCTAGATAGATAGATAATAGATTACGATAGGATAGCTAGATAGATAGATAGAGAGATAGATAGATAGATAGATAATAGATAGATGATGATAAGATAGATAGAAAGATATAATAGATAGATAATAGATAGATAGATGAGAGGATAGATAGATGAAGATAGATAGATAGATAGCTGATAGATAGATAGATTAGATAGATAGGATTAGATAGATAGGAGATAGATAGATAGATAGATAGATAATAGATAGATGATAGATAGATAGATAGATAGATAGATAGATAGATAGATAAATGATAGATGGATAAATAGATGATAGATAGATGAAAGATAGATAGATAGATGATAGATACATAAATAGATGATAGATAGATGATAGATAGATAGATATATGCTAGTAGATAGATAGATAGATTAGATAGATAGATATAGGATGTTTCGATAGATGATAGATATATGATGTAGATGATTAGATAGAGACTAGATAGATAGAGAGATTAGGATAGCTATCTACAGATTTAATAGATATAGGGAGATAGATAGATTAGATAGATAGATAGATAGATAATAGATAGATGATGAGAGATAGATAGATGAGAGATAGATAGGATAGATAGCAGATGATTATAGATAGATAGGATGAGATGATAGATCCGGATAGATAGATAGATAGATAGATAGATAGATAGTAATAGATAGATGATAGATAGATAGGATAGATAGATAGATAGATAATAGATAGATAGATAGTAGATAGATGATAGATAATAGATAGATAATAGATAGATGATAGATAGATAGATAGATAGATAAATAGATGATAGATACATAAATAGATGATAGATAGATGATAGATAGATAGATAATAGATAGATAGATAGATAGATAATAGATAGTTGATAGATAGATAGAGGATAGATAGATGATAGATAGATAGATGATAGATAGATGATAGATAGATAGATAGATAGATGATAGATAGATAGATAATAGATAGATAGATAGATAATAGATAAGATAGATAGAGAGATGAGGAGAGATAGATATATTAAGATAGATAGGATAAGATAGATAGATAGATAGATAGATGATAGGATTAGATAGATAATAGCTCAGAGATAGACAGATAGATAGATAGATAGATAGATAGATAGATAGTAATAGATAGATGATAGATTAGATAGATAGTAGATAGATAGATAGTGATAGATGATAGATATGATTAAAATAGATGATAGAATAGATGATAGAATAGATAGATAATAGATAGATGATAAATAGATAGATGATAGATGATAGAGGATAGATAGCAGATAGATAGATAATAGATTAGATAGATAGGATAGATATTGGCTAGATGATAGATGAGAGATAGAAGATGATGAATAGATGATTGAAGATAGATAGATGAGAGATAGATAATGATAGGATTAGATAGATAGATAGAAAAGATAGATGATTAGATAGATAGATAGAAAATAGAGATAGATTAGATAGATAGGATAATAGATAGAGGATAGATAGATAGATAGATAGATAGATAGTAGATAGAAGATAATAGATAGAGAGATAGATAGATAGATAGATAGATGAGAGATAGATAGATAGGATAGATAGATATGATAGATAGATGATAGATATAGAAATAGAGAGTAGATAGATAGATAGAGAAGATAGATAGATAGATAGAGAGAAGATAGATAGATAGATAATAGTAGATAGATAGATAGATAGAAAGATGATAGATAGATAGATAGCTAGATAGATAGATAGAGTAGATAGATAATAGATAGATGATTAGATAGATAGATAGATAGATAGATAGATAGATAGATAGAGAGAGCAGATGATAGATAGATATAGATAGATAGAGAAGATAGATAGTCGATAGATAGATAGATAGATAGATAGATGAGAGATAGATAGATGATAGATAGATAGATAGAAATAGATAGATGATAGGATAGAGAAGATAGTAGATAGATAGATAGATAGATAGATAGAAGAAAGATAGATAGATAGATAGATAGATAGATAATAGAAGTGATCGATAGAGATAGATAGATAAATAGCTGATAGTAGATAAATAGATGATAGATAGATGATAGATAGATAGATAAGAGATAGATGAAAAGAGATAGATAGATAGATAATAGGAGATGATAGATAGATAGATAGATAGATGATAGGAAGATAGATAGATGATAGTAGGATAGATAGATAGATATATAGATAGATAGAAAAGATAACTAGCTAGATAGATAGATAGTAGATAATAGATAGATAGATAGATAGATAAATGAGAGATAGATAGATAGCTAGATAGATGATAGATAGATAATAGATAGATAGCAGTAGATCATAGTAGTAGATTAGAGAGATAGATAGATAGATAGATAGATAGATAATAGATAGATAGATGATAGATAGAATAGATAGATAGCTAGATAGCTAGATGAGAGATTAGATAGATAGATAGATAGATGAAGATAGATAATGCTGCTAGATGCAGATAGATAGATAGATAGATAGATAGATAGATGAGAGAAAGATAGATGATAGATAAATAGATACATAGATAGATGAAGGATAGATGATAGATGATAGATAGATAGATAGATAGATAGATAGATAGATAGATAGAAAGATAATAGATAGATAGATAGATAGATAGATAGATAGATGAGAGATAGATAGATAGATAGATTAGATAGATGATGATTGATAGAGAGATAAGATAGATAGATAGATAGATAGATAGATAGATAGATAGATAGATAATATATAGATAGATAGATAAATAGATAGATATATATAGATAGATGATAGATAGATAGAAAGATAATAGATAGATAGATAGATGAGAGATAGATAGATGATAGATAGATAGATAGATAGATAATAGATAGATGATAGATAGATAGATAATAGATAGATGATAGATAGATAGATGATAGATAATAGATAGTAGATAGAAATAAATGATAGATTGATAAATAGATTGATAGATAGATAGATAGATAGATAGATAGATAGATGATATAGCTGATAGATAGATGATTAGATAGATGGATGATAAATAGATAGATAGAATAGATGATAGATAGATAGATGATAGGATAGATGAGAGATAGGATAGATAGATAGATAGATAGATTAGCTCGAAGATGCTAGATAGATAGATAGATACATAGATAGAAGATAGAGAATAGATATATAGATAGATTAGAGAGAGATAGATAGATGTAATAGATAGCTAGTAATAGTAGATAGATAGATTAGATAGATAGATAGATCGATAGATAGATATTAGATAATAGATAAGATAGATAGATGAGAGATAAGATAGATGATCGATAGATGAAGATGAATAGCTCGAAGATAGATAGATAGGATAATAGAAGATAGATAGATAGATAATAGATCGATAAGATAGGATGAGAGATTAGATAGATGATAGGATAAGATAGTGATAGATAGATAGGATAAGAAATAGATAGCTAGATAGATAGATAGATAATAGATGAGAGATAGATAGCATGACGATCGATAATATATATATTATAATATATCGTATATAATAGAGGAGAGAGAGAGAGAGAGAGAGAGAGAGAGGAGAGCAGAGAGAGATTAGATAGATAGTAGAAGATAGATAGACGACGATAGATAGATGATAGATAGATATATAGATAGATGATAGATAGATAGATAGATAAATAGATAGATAGATGACGGATAGATGATAAATAATATAATATACTATACTGTACTATACTATACTGTACTATACTATACTATACTATACTGTACTATACTAGACTGTACTATACTGTACTGTACTATACAATACTGTTATACTATACTATACTATACGTACTATTATATACTATAATGTACTTACTGTACTTTATACTATACTATACATACTGTACATACTGTACTATACTTACTATACTGTACGTATACTTAAATATTACTGTACTTTACTGTTACTATAATGGAAACGATACTATACAAGACTGTTAGTATACCTATACTTACTATACTATACTGTACTATACTCTACTGTCTATACTGCACTATACTACTGGACTATACTATACTGTATATAACTGACTTACTTACGGCTACATACTATACTGACGTTATACTGTACTTACTGAACTTATACTATACAATACTGTTTTATACTATTACTATAATGTACTATACTATACTGTACGGACTAGACTATAATATACGTATTACTGTACTGTACTATACTGTACTGTAATATTACAATACTGTTTATGTACCTAACTGTACTGGACTATACTGTACGATACTGTACTAGATATTTCTTAACTATATTACCCTACTGACTATACTGTACTATTTCTGCTACTATACTATACTATACTGTACTATACCTATACTGTGCTATACGTACTATACTACTATACTGTACATACTGGATATACTTACTGTTTACTATTACATATTACTGTACTTACTGTCCTATACATTAATGTACTATTTAACTATCCTGTACTTACTGTACTATACTATCTATACTGTACTATACGGTATCTACTAGACAAAACTGTATACTATACTATACTGTACTATACTATACTCTACTGTACTATACTGTACTGGACTATAATGTTTTAATTACTGTACTGTACTATAATGTTACTATACGTGTACTTAACTATACTGTACTATACTGTACTGTTACTATTACTGTACTATAACTATACGTATCATATCTGTACTTAACGTACTCTACTATACTGTACTATACTAACTATACTCTACTGTACTATTACTGTACTGTACTGTACTATTACAATACTGTTTATTACTTATACTTACTGTACTATAACTATACTATACTGTTTACTATACGAAAATTTACTATATGTACTTACTGTACTGTCTATACTGTACTATACTTAACTATACTGTACTATACTCTTAAGTATATACTGTACTATACTGTACTGCTACTCTACGGTACTGTACTATACTATTACTATACGATACTATATGTACTATACTGACTGTACTGTAGCAATAGATATATACGGTACGTACGATATATTACTGTTATATACTGTTACTGTAATATACTATTACTATACTGTTTACCTGACGATTTACTGTACTATACATAATATAACTATACTGTACTAGTACTGTAGGTACGATACTGTAATGTACTATACTATAGACCACTACCCCAAAGGGCGGTCTACATTAAAGAGGACCAGAGTAGGAGAGGGGGGGTAGAAAGACATAACCATCTCGTCGCAACGGGGAGGCACTATTCAGAGGGCGGTGGCGACACAGGGAAAGAGGAACATAGTATTAGAGGGGGGATAAACATACAGCCAGCGAGTCCAACGTTTCTCCCGCACACATATGTCTGGCTCAACGTGTTGGAGGAACCTAGGAGTGGAGGGGGTAGAAAAGATAGGGCCCACTAGGGCAAACCCGGGGCCGCGAACCCAAGAATGGCGGTATAACAGTGACAGAGGAACAGAGTGATTGGAGGGGGGGGAAAACCTACCCAGCGCGCCGACCGGGAGACCCGCCCAGAAGGCTGGATAAACGGGACAGAGGGGGGAGGGTGTAAAAGCAATAAGTCCGCGGGGCCGACCTTGGTATACCGTAACCCAAGGGCGGATAACATTTACATAGGAACATAGTATTGGAGGTTGTATAAAGACATACGTCAATCTAAGTAGAACCGTTATAACCCTACCCATAATGTCTGTATAACAGTTACTAGTAACTAGATTAGTGGAGGTTGTAATAAAGACATACGTCCTCTAGTCCGACCTTTTATACCCCTACCCGCATTTAATGTCTGTATAACAGTTTACATAGTAACATAGTATTGGAGGTTGTATAAAAGACATACGTCCTCTAGTCCAACCTTATACCCTACCCATAATGTCTATATAACAGTTACATGGTAACATAGTATAGAGGTTGTATAAATACGTCCATTTAGTCCAACCTTATAACCCTACCCATAATGTCTGTATAAAACAGTTACATATTAAACATAGTATTGGAGGTTGTATAAAGGACATACGTCCATCAGTCCAAACTCTTTATACCCTACTACCATAATGTCTATATAACAGTTAACATGGTAAAGGCTAGTATGGAAGGTTGTAAGCCTAAAGCACATACGTTAACCACTCAGTTCCAATGCATTTATGACCCTAACCCTAATAATGTCTGTTATAACAGTTACACCATATAATAGTTTGGAGGTTGTATAAAGCCATACATCCGTCTAGTTCCGACACCTTTATACCCACCTAAAGTCTGCATAACAGTTACATAGTAGCATAGTATTGGAGGTTGTATAAAACATACGTCCGTCCTAGTCCAACCTTTATACCCTACCCATAATGTCCTGATAACAGTTACATAGTACACAGTATTTGGAGGTTTTTATAAAGGCTAACTTCCATCTATTCCAACCTTTATAACCCTACCCATAATGTCTGTATAGACAGTATCATGTACATTCGTATTGCGAGTTGTATATAAAGACATCATACGTCCATCTAGTCAGCAACCTTTATACCCCACCATAATGTCTTAACAGTTACTAGTAACATAATTACTGGAGGTTGTATAAGACAGACGTCTCATCTAGTCAACCTTTATACCCACCATAATGTCTGTATCCAGTTACATAGTAACATAGTATTGGAGGTTGTATAAGACATACGTCCATCTAGTCCAACATTTATACCCTACCCATAATGTCTGTATACAGTTACAATAGTAACATAGTATTGGAGGTTGCATAAAGACATACGTCCACTCTAGTCCAACCTTTTATACCCTACCCATAATGTCTGTATAACAGTTACATCATTAACACAGTATTGAGGTTGTATAAAGACATACATACATCCGTCTATTTCAACCTTTATATACCCTACCCATAATGTCTGTTCTAATCAGTTTACATAGTTAACATAGTATTGGAGGCTTGTATAAAGTACTACGTCCTACGGTCAACCTTTATACCCTACCCATAAGGTCTTGTATACACAGTTACATAGTACATAGTATTGGAGGATTGTATAAAGACAACATCCATCTTTGTCCAACCTTTATACCCTACCTCTAATGTCTGTATAACAGCTACATATGTACATGTATTGGAGGTGTATAAGACACATGTCCATCTAGGTCCAACCTTTTATTCCCTAACCATAATTCTGTATAACAGTTTACATAGTAATATATATTGGAGTTGTGTAATAAGACAATAACGTCCATCAAGCCCAACCTTTTATGGACCCTACCCATAATGTCTGTATAACAGTTACATAGTACATGGTATTGGAGGTGCATAAAAGACATACGTCCATTAGTCCAACCTTTATACTTTATACCCACCCATAATGTCTGTATAACAGTTACATAGTACCATAGTATTGGAGGTTGTATAAGACATTCGTCCATCTGTCCAACCTTTACACCCTGCCCCATGTTTGTATAAACAGTTACACAAGTAACATAGTATTTGAGCGTGTGTATAAAACACATACGTCCATCTACGTCCAACCTTATACCCTACCCATAATGTCTAATATCAGTTTACATGGTAAACATAGTAATTGGGAGTTGTTGATAATGACATCGTTCCATACTAGTCACCTTTATACCACTACCCATATGTCTGTAATACAGTTTACATAGTAACAAGTATGGAGGTTTATAAGACATACGTCAATCTATCCAACCTTTATACCCTACCCATAATGTCGTATAAAGAACAGTTACATAGTACATGTATGGGAGGTTGTATAAAGACAACGTCCTCTAAGTCCAACTTTTAACCCTACCCATAATGTCTGTAGAAACAGTTACAAGTAACATAGTATTGGAGGTTTGTATAAGCATACGTCCATCTAGTTCCACCCTTTATACCCTAACCCATAAT
This sequence comes from Hymenochirus boettgeri, assembly GCA_019447015.1. Taxonomy (NCBI): domain Eukaryota; kingdom Metazoa; phylum Chordata; class Amphibia; order Anura; family Pipidae; genus Hymenochirus; species Hymenochirus boettgeri. The sequence goes on from JAACNH010000648.1 coordinate 91,506, forward strand.
GTCTGTTAACATACTAGTAAACAAAGTATTGGAGGTTTATAAAGACATAGTCCATCTAGTCCCACCTTTATACCCTACCATTAATGTCTGTATAAACAGTTGACATAGTAACATAGTATTGGAGGTTGTATAAAGACATACGTCCATTCTAATCAACCTTTAATACCTACCCATAATATCGTATACACATTTACATAGTAACATAGTATGGAGGTTGTATCAGACATACGTCCATCTAGTCCAACCTTTAAACCCCCCATAATTTCTGTATAATCTGTTACAAGTAACATAGTATTGGAGGTTGTAATAGGACCATACGTTCCATTCTAGTCCAACCTTTATACCCTACCCTAATGTCTAACAGTTTACATGAGAACATAGTATTGGAGGTTGTATAAAGACATCAACGTCCACTTTATCTAGTCCCAAACCTTTCATTTGACCCTACCCATAAGTCTGTATAACAGTTACATAGTAACATAGTATTGGAGGTTGTATAAGACCATACGTTCCCAATCTAGTCCAACCTTTTAACCCCTTAACCCATAATGTCTGTATAACAGTTACATAGTAAAATATCATAGTATGGAGGTTGTATAAAGACATTCAAGTCCTCTAGTCCAACCTTTATACCCTACCCATAATGTCTGTATAACCGTTACATAGTAAACATAGTATTGGAGGTTGTATAAAGAACATACGATCCATCTAGTCCACCTTATACCCTACCCATAAGTCTGTATAACAGTTCATAGTAACATAGTATTGGGAGGTTGTATAAGACATACGTCCATCTAGTCCAAACCTTTATACCCTAAACCATAGTTCTGTATAACAGTTACATAGTAACTAGTATTGGAGGTTGTATAAAGACATACTTCCATTAGTCCAACCTATTATACCCTACCCATAATGGTCTGTATAAACAGTTACATAGTAACACAGTATTGGAGGTTGTATAAAGACATAAATACTCCTTCTAGGTCCAACCTTTATAACCTACCCATAATGTCTGTATAACATTTTACATCAGTAACTACGTATTGGAGGTGTATAAAGACATACGCCCATCTAGTCCAACCTTTTATACCTACCCATAATGTCTGTATAACATTACATAGTAACATAGGATTGGATGTGTTAATAGAAACCTACACGTCCATTCTAGCCCCAACCTTATACCCTACCCATAATGTCTGTATAAACAGTTACATAGTAAATAGTATTTGGAGGTTGTAAAGACACGTCCATCTAGTCCAACCTTTATACCCTACCTACCCATAATTCTGTATAACATTAACATAGTAAACATATTATTGGATGGTTGTATAGAGACATACGTCCATGCTTCCAACCTTTAACCCTCCCATAGTTCTGTATAACGTTACCGTAACATAGTAGTGGGGTTGTATAGGACATACGTCCATCTAGTCCCAACCTTTATACCCTACCCATAATGTCTGTAAAACAGTTTTACATGGTAACATAGTATTGGAGGTTGTAAAGACCATACGTCCATCTATTCCAACCTTTATACCCTACCCATATGGTCTGTATAACATTTACATAGTAACATAGTATTGGAGGTTGTATAAAGAACATCTCCATCTAGGTCCAACCTTTATACCCTACCCATAATGTCTGTATAAAGTTACATAGTAACATAGTATGGAGTGTTGATAAGACACATAGTCCATCTAGTCCAACATTTATAACCCTACCCATAATGTCTGTATACAGGTTTACATAGTAACAAGTATTGAGGGTTTGTATAAAGACATAACAGTCCATCTAGTCTCGACCTTTATACCCTACCCATAATGTCTGTAAAACAGTTACATAGTAACAGTATGGAGGGGTGTATAGACATACAGTCCATCTAGTCCCAACCTTTATACCCAACCACAAATGTCTGTATACAGTTACATAGTAACATATATTGGAGGTTGTATAAAGACATACGTCCTCTAGTCCAACCTTTATACCCTACCCATAATGTCTGTTACAGTTACATATAACAAGTATTGGGAGGTATGTATAAAGCATACGGTCCTCTAGGTCCAACCTTTATACCCTACCCATAATTTCTGTATAACAGTTACATAGTACATAGTATGGGAGGTGTATAAAGACATACAGTCCATCTAGTCCAACCTTTATACCCTACCCATAATGTCTGTACTAACAGTTACATAGTAACATATTATTGGGATTGTATAAAGACATAGCTCCATCTAGTCCAACCTTTTACCCTACCCATAATGTCTGTATAACAGTTACATAGTAACATAGTACTTTGGAGGTTGTCATAAAGACAACGGTCATCTAGTCCAACCTTTATTACCCTACCCATAATGTCTGTATAACATTTACATAGTAAACATAGTATTGGGGTTGGTATAAAGACTATACGTCCATCTAGTCCAACCTTTATAACCCTACCATAATGTCTGTATAACGTTACATCAGTAACATGTATTGGATGTTGTAATAAGGACATACGTCCATCTAAGTCCAACTTTTATACCTACCCATAATGTCTGTATACAGTTAACATAGTAACATCAGTATTGAGGGTTGTATAAAACATACGTCCACTAGTCCAACCTTTTACCCCTACCCCCATATGTCTGTATAACAGTTACATATAACCATAGTATTGGAGTTTTATAAAGACAATGTCCATCTAGTCCCCCTTTATACCGCTACCAATGTCCTGATAACAGTTACATAGTAACATAGTATTGGAGGTTGTATAAAGACATCGTCCATCTAATCCAACCTTTTAACACCCTTTCCCATATGTCTTATAACTTACAAGTTAACATAGTATTGGAGTTTTATAGCGATACGTCCATCTAGTCCAACCTTTATAACACTAACCCATATTCTATAACAGTACATGTAACATAAGTCTTGAGGTTGTATAACAGACTACGTCCATCTAGTCCAACCTTTGGACCACCCTAATGCTGAATAACATTCATAGTAACTAGTATTGGAGGGTTGTATAAAGACATACGTCCATCTAGTCCAACCTTTATTACTCTACCCATAATGTCTGTATAACACTTCATAGTAACCTAGTATTGGAGGTTGTATAAAAGACATACGTCCATCTAATTCCACTTTTATCACCCTACCATAATGTCTGTATACACGTTACATAGTAACTAGTATTGGAGGTTGTATAAAGGCGATACGTCCATCTATCCAACTATTATACCCTACCCATAATTTGTATAACAGTTACATAGTACATAGTATTGGAGGTTGTATAAAAAGACATACGTCCATCTAGTCCAACCTTTATACCCTACCCCATAATGTCTGTATAAACAGTTTGCATAGTAAACATAGTATTGGAGGTTGTATAAAGACATACGTCCCATCAGTCCAACCTTTATACCCCTCCCATAATGTCTGTATAACCGTTACAATAACATAGTATTGGAGGTTGTTAAAGACATCCGTCCTCTAGTCCAACCTTTATCCCCTACCCATAATGTCTGTATAAACAGTTACATATAACATAGTATTGGGAGTTTTTGTATAAGACATACGTCCATCTACTTCCACCTTTATACCCTACCACATAATGTCTGTATAACCGTTACATAGTAACATAGTATTGGAGGTTGTATAAAGACATCGTCTATCTATTCCTAACCTTATACCCCTAACCATAATGTTGTTATAACATTACATAGTAAACATTAGTATTGGAAGGGTTGTATAAAGACATACGTCTCTCTAGTCCAACCTTTATACCCTACCACATAATGTTCTGTATAACAGTTACATAGTAACAAGTATTGGAGGTTGTATAAAGACATACGTCCATCTAGTCCAACCTTTATACCCTACCCATAATGTCTGTTTATAAACAGTTACATAGTAACATAGTATTGGAGGTTGTATAAGAACATACGTCCATCTATCCAACCTTATATCCCCTACCCATAATGTCGTTAAAACATTTACATAGTAACATAGTATTGGGGGGTTTGTAAATAAAGACACCACGTCCATCTAGTCCAACTTTATACCCTACCCAATAATTCCTGTATAACAGTTCATAGTAAATAGTATTGAGGTTGTATAAAACAATACCTCCATCTATTCCAACCTTATTACCTACCCATAATGTCTGTTATAACAGCTTACATAGTAACATTAGTATTGGAGGTGTATAAAGACATACGTCCATCTAGTCCAACCTTTATACCCTACCCATAATGTCTTTATAACAGTTACATAGTAACATAGTATTGGGGGTTTATAAAGACACCAGTCCATCTAGTCCACCTTTATACCCTACCATAAGCTTTATAACAAGTTACATAGTAACATAGTATTGGAAGTTTTATAAAGAATAGTCCATCTAGTCCAACCTTTATATCCTACCCATAAGTGTTGTAATAACAGTTACAAGTAACATAGTATTATGGAGGTTTTATAAAGACATACGACCATCTAGTCCAACCTTTCTAAACCCTACCCATAATGTCTGTATAACAGTTACATCAGTAAACATAGTATGGAGGTGTTAAAGGAATATGTCCATCTAGTCCAACCTTTATACCCTACCCATAATGTCTGTATAACAATTACATAGTAACACAGTAACCCTCTCTCCTGGGGTCACTATAGTCATGACCCTGGTGTGGGAGTTTACGGTTTTTATAGGGACCATACCATCTGATGGATCATACAGGGAATGAAGCTAATAGGATTCCCCCTACCTGGAGAGCTGCTGATCAGGTCCCAATCCAGTTATCCCCCAGATACAGATCACTTTCAAGTTTCACAGCCCATGTGCTTAGCGGCAGGTGATGGGATTGGGTTGGACGAGTAAATAAAGGAAATCACCTTTAGACTTTTTACGCAGGTTGTTGGGTTTCACACTGTGAAAGGGGGCGGTAAACATGAAGTTGGGCACAGGAGCACAGCTGCTATTGAACCTATTATTAACCTTGTGTCCCAGTGTCTGGTGTCATTTAAGATGCCGCATTCAACCTCTCCAAGGAAACTCACAACAGAAACAGGACACAAGTTAGCAGTTTTCCTGCAGGTTTGAATACAGTGCAACATTCACTGGGGAGGGGATCCTACCCCTTTAAATTTATCACTCCTGTCTGTTTTGTTCGGCCATTATCCCAAGTATGTCCCAATTTAATATAATAATGTAATTCCAATATATATATGGATGATACCAATGTCCAATTATAATATTAATTATACACAATGAATTAATTATCAATATGATACATGTTAATTGTAATAATATATAATTACTGTCCAATTAATATATATAATAATGATACCATTAATTATAATATAAAATAATAATGATACAATGTCCAATTATATATATTAGTAATGATACAATTCCAATTATAATAAGTATATAATAATGATACCATTCCAATTTATATACTAAGTATACTGTAATTATAAATTACATGATACAATGTCCAATTATAATATAATAATGATACAATGTCCAATTATAATATAATAATGATACAATGTCTAATTGTAATATATATAATAATGATACAATGTCTAATTGTAATATATATAATAATGATACAATGTCCAATTATAATATATATAATATGATACATGTCCAATATAATATTAATAATAATATACCAATGTCAATTATAATATATAAATAATGATACAATGTGTACAATTTAATATATATATATAAATGAAATAAACATGTAATTATAATATAATATAATAATGAATACAATGTCCAATAATCATATATTATATAATGATACATGTCCAATTATAATTATATATAATGATACAATGTCCATTATAATATATATATAATGAATACTTTCGAATTATAATTAATAATAATGATACAATGTCCCTATTATAATTATATATAATAATGAACATGTCCATATAATATATATAATAATGATACAATTACAATTATATATATATATAATAATAATACAATGTCCAATTATAATATATATAATAATAATACAATGTCCAATTATAATATATATAATTTAATGATTACAATTCCAATTATAATATATATAATAATGATACAATGTCCAATTTTAATATATATAATAATGATAAAATGTCCAATTATAATATAAATAATAATGATACAATGTCCAATTATAATATATATAATAATGATACAATGTCCAATTATAATATATATAATAATGATACAATGTCCAATTATATATATAATAATGATACAATGTCCAATTATAATATATATAATAATGATACCATTACCAATTATAATTAGATAATAATGATACATCCAATTATATATATATAAAATTACCATTGTCCAATTTATAATATATATAATAATGATACAATGTCCAATTATAATTATATAAGAATAATATAATATGTCCAATGATATATATATAATAATGAATACAAAGGTCCAATTATAATATATATAATAATGATACAATGTCAATTATAATATATATTAATAATGATACAATGTCCAAAAAAAAAAAAATAATGTATACATATAATATAATAATAGATACAAGTGTCCAATTAATAATATATATATAATGATACAATGTCCAATATAATTATATAATAATGATACATGTCCAATTATAATATATATATAATTGACATGTCCAATTATAATATATATAATAATGATACAATGTCCATTATAATATATATATATAATGATACAATGTCCAATTATAATATATAAATAATGATCAATGTACAATTATAAATATATATATATAATAATTATAAATGAATATAATCTCTAATATAATACATGTCCATTAAATATTATTAATATGATACAAGTCCAATATATATATAATAATAATGTACAATGTCCAATTTTAATATATAAATAATGTAAAATGTCCAATTATATATAAAAATATATATTAATGATACATGTCCAATTTATATAATATATAACTAATGATACAATGTCCAATTATAATAATTAATAATGAATACATTTCCAATTATAATATATTAAATGAATGAACATGTCCAATTAATAATATATATATTTAATGAGACTAATGTCCAATTATAATATAATAATGATACATGCAATTATCCATATAAATATATAATTAAGATACAATGTCCACTTATAATATATATAATAATTGATACAATGTCCAATTATATATATACTATTATAATAATAATAATAATAATAATTATAAAAATAATATGATACAATTCCATTCTAATTATATAATTAGACACCATGTCCAATTATAATATATAATAAATGATACAATGTATAATTATAATTATATATTATAATGATACCATGTCCATTATAATATATATAATAATGAAACATGTCCAATAATAATATATAATAAATGATACAATGTCCATTATAATTATATAATAATGATACAATGTCCAATTATAATATATATAATAATGATACCAAACATGTCCAATTATAATATATATAATAATGGATACCATATGTCCATTTATAATATATATAAATAATGATACAAGTCCAATTATAATAATATATAATAATGATACATGTACAATTATAATATATATATTAATAATATAACAAGGTCCAATATAATATATATATATAATGATACAATGTCCAATTATATTATATATATAATGATACAATGTCCATTATAATATATATAATATGATACACAATTTCCCAATTTTAATATATAATAATAATGATTAAAAAAAATGTCCAATTCATATAAATAATATGAAATACATGTCCAATTATAATTATATAATAATATACAATGTCCAATTATAATATAATAAACAAAATAAATGATACATGTCCAATTATAATATATATAATAATGTCCATTCCATTATATATTATTTAATGAACCATGTCCAATTTAATATAATAATGATACAATGTCCAATTATAATATATATAATAATGATACAATGTCCCATTTATAATATAATAATGTATACAATGCCAATTATATATATATATAATAATGATACAATGTCCAATTATAATATATATAATAATGATACAATGTCCAATTATAATATATATAATAATGATACAATGGTCCAATTATAATATATATATATAATAATAATACAATGTCCAATTATAATATATATAATAATAATACAATGTTCCAATTCTAATATATATAATAATGATTACCATGTCCAATTCTAATATATATAATAATGATACAATGTCAATTATATAATATAAAATGATACATTTCCATTTAATATATATAAATTAATATACAAGGTGTCCAATTATAATATATAATATAATGATACATGTCAATTATAATATATAAATAGATATCAATGTCCAATTATATATATATATAATAATGATACAATGTCCAATTATAATATATATATAATGATAACATGTCCAATTATAATATATATAATAATGATACAATGTCCAATATATATAATAATGATACAATGTCCAATTATAATATATATAATAATGATACAATGTCCAATTATAATATATATATAATGATACAATGTCCAATTATAATATATATAATAATGATACCATGTCCAATTATAATATATATAATAATGTATATATAATAATGATACAATGTCCAATTATATTATAATAATGATACAATGTCCAATTATATATATAATGATACAATTCCATTATATATATTTATGCTTGTAAGGTTCTCATTCATCCAGGTCATTGTATATCTGTTGTCATTCAATTAGATCAACTGGACTTGAAATGTAGTTTTCTTGAAGACGTTTCGCTAGTCATCCGACTGGCTTTCTCAATTCAGAATGACTTGTACAAGAAATCTGTGGCAATTATGTACCCTGGAAAATCCCAATTAGCATATATCACACCAGGTGTTAGGGCGTGATTGCATAGTGGCTAAGAGGTGTTATAGGAACGCCCAGAGTAAGGTGTTAAAACAGACATATGTACATGGCAGACAGTTGGTGTCGAACCCCCCCCCTCTATTTAGGCTTGGTTCTTTATTTTCACATAAATGACACCTCTCTGAACCAGTCACGTTCCTTCGCCAGTATGTTAACATTACAATCTTCAAAGGTATGTCCTTTATCCTTAAGATGCAGATACACGGCTGAGTCCTGACCCGAGGAATTGGCTCTTCTGTGCTGGGCCATACGTTGATGCAGTTGCTGTTTGGTCTCCCCACATACAAATCAGAGCATTCTTCACTGCACTGCACCGCATATATGATGTCGCTTTTCTTGTGTTTTGGTATTGGGTCTTTTGGATTACCAATTGCTGCCTCAGCGTGTTGCTCGGTTAAAGCAGACAGGGATACGATGTTTTTTGAAATTCTTGTAATTTCTCGGAGACCCCTGCTACATATGGGATGACCATGTTCTTCCTCCTGTCTTGCTTTTCCCCTTCACTGTTGGTATCGTGTTCTTTTCTTTCCTCTCTATTCTTTTGACAAAGGCCCAGTCTGGATATCCACAAGTTTTAAGGGCTCCTCTGAGATGTTTCATTTCTTTAGCCTTCGCTCTGTGCTAGTGGGGATGTTTCTCGGCTCTGTGCTAGTGGGGATGTTCTCAGCTCTGTGCTAGTGGGGATGTTCTCGGCTCTGTGTGCAGGTTCCTTATGAACCCCAGCTTGTGATCTAAAGGGTGGTGGGAGTCAAACATCAAATACTGATCTGTGTGTGTTGGTTTTCTGTAACTCTCTACTTCCATTTACCATTTTCCTAACTTCTACCAAGCAGTCCAAGAAAGCCAGTTTGTTGTTTTGTATCTTCCCTGTGAATTGTGATGTTTGGTCTACCGCATTAATGTGTTCTGTGAAAGCTGTACTTCCTTCTGGTGGATTTAACCCAGGGTCATCAACATATCTGAACCAGTGGCTGGTGCTATGCCCTTAAAGGTATTAGCGCCTGTGTTTCTACCTCCTCCATGTAAAGGTTGGCCACAATAGGTGAAACTGGAGATCCCATAGCACATCCATGTTTTGCTTATAGAACTTTCCCTGTATTTGAAATAGGTGGTATCAGGCACAAGTCCAACAAGAAACACACTGTCTGGGGTTGAGATCAGTTCTGCTGGTAAGAGTGCTGTCTTGGCCCAGCCGTTTCTCACCATGTCAACAGCCTCCTGGTGGGTGTTACAGGTGAAGAAGATGTACACATCATAGGACAACCATAGTTTCTTCTACCCGAGTACATATCTTCAATCTTGTTGGTGAAATCCTGAGAGTTCTGGATGTGATGCTTAGAACTTCCCACCAAAGGTCCTAAGATTAGCTAGATATTTTGCCACCTTGTATGTTACAGAGTTGATGCTGCGACTATAGGTCTTAGTGGGGCCCCTTCCTTTGTGTATCTTTGGGAGTCCATATATGCATGGATGTGCCTCACCAGGGTAGAGGCGATGATACATTGCTCGGTCAATGGCTTTATCATTTTGAAGTGTTGTAGTAAGTCTATGACTCTTTTCTTGTAACGGCTGGTGGATCCCTGTTAAAGCCTCATATGTTTTGTTTCGGCCAGGAGCATTTCACCTTATCATGGTTAGTCTGAGGTGTTGAGTACCACTGTGCATCTTCCTTTATCTGCCGGTAGAATGGTGATACTGGAATCTTTCTTGAGGGATGTTAAGGCTCTTCTTCCTGTGTAGTCAGGTAGATGAAGGAGTTTTAGCACTGGCTAAGGCTGCAGATACCTTAAGGCGAAGTTGTTCTGCCTCACTCTGTGATACCTTGTACTGTGGATAGAGGCTTCTGTGGCTGCTATAATATCCACCACAGGGATGGCTTTAGGGGTGATGGCAAAATTCAAGCCCTTACCAAGGACTTCCATTATCATATAATAATGATACAATGTCATTATAATATATAATAATGAACAATGTCCAATTATAATATATATCATAATGATACAATGTCCATAATAATATATGTATAATAATACCATGGATAATAATAATATATATAATAAGATACCATTCTAATAATAATATATTAATAATACAATGTCCAATTTTAATATATATATATAATAATACCATGCCCATGTAAAATATATATAATAATAAACATGCCAATTATAATATATATAATACCATGTCCAATTATAATATATATATAATAATACCATGTCAATATAATATATATATAATATACCATGTCCTTATATATATATATAATAATACAATGTCATATAATATATATAATGATCACATGTCTAATAATATATATATAATAATACCAGGTCTAATAGTACATATATATATAATACCATGTCTAATAATAATATATATATAATACCATGTCTAATAGTAATATATATAATATACCATGTCTAATAAAATATATATAATAATACCATATCCAATTATAATATATATATACCATGTCCATAATAAATAATATATATATATATATAAAATATAATAACAGTCCAAATAATAATATATAAACAAATCCATATACATTATAATATATAACAATACCATGTCTAATAATAATATATATAATAATACCATTTGTAATTAGAATATATAACAATACCATGTCCAATAATAATATTATAATAATACCATGGCCAATAATAATATATATAATAATACTATGACTAATAATAATATATATATCAATACCGTATCCAATTATAATATATATAATACCATGTCCAATAATAATAATATATATAATAATACCATTTGCAATTATAATATAATAACAACCATGTCCAATAATAATATATATAATAATACATTTCAATATATATATATACAATGCCATGTCCAATAATATATATATATATACCATTTGCATTATAATATATATAAACAATGCCATGTCCAATAATATTATAATAATAACCATTGCAAATTATAAATCTACATGCCATGTCCAATAATAATATATATAATAATACCATTTGCATTATAATATAAATAATAATACCATGTCCTAATATAATTATTACAATACCATGTCTAATATAATATATAATATATACATTTCCAATTATAATATATATAATACCATGTCCAATAATAATAATATATATAATAATACCATTTGCAATTATAATATATATAACAAACCATGTCCAATAATAATATATATAATAATACCATGGCCAATAATAATATAATAAATACGACTAATAATAATATAATATCAATGACATTATAATATATATAATACCATGTCCAATAATAATAATATATGTAATAATACCATTTGCAATTATAATATATATAACAATGCCAATGTCCAATAATAAATATATAATAATACCATTTGCCAATTATAATATATATAATACAATGTCCAATAATAATAATATATGTCATAATACCATTTGCAATTATAATATATATAATACCATGTCCAATAATAATAATATATATAATAATACCATATCCAATTATAATATAATAATAATACCATGTCCAATAATAATATATATAATAATACTATGACTAATAATAATATATATATCAATCCCGTATCCAATTGATATATAATAATACCATGTCCATAATAATAATATATGTAAGAATCCATTTGCAATATAATATATATACAATGGCCAGGTCCAATAATAATATATATAATAATACCATTTCCATTATAATATATATAATGCCATGTCCAATAATATAATATAGTAATCATACCATTTGCAATTAATAATATATAATACCATGTCCAATTAATAATACATATATATATATACCATCTCCAATTATAATTATAGATAAACCTGGCCAAAAATAATATATATATCATACATATGGACTAATATCATATATATATCGAATAACCGTATCCCTCAATATAATATATATAATACCATTGGTCCAACATAATTAATATAGTTAAGAATACCATTTGCATTATAATATATATAACAAGCCATGTCCAATAATAAATTATAGATAATCCATTTCCAATTATAATATAGATAATACCATGTCCAATAATATCCTAATATATGTAATAATACATTTGCACATTATAATATATATAATACCATGTCCAAAATAATAATATATATATCAAACCATTATCCATTAAAATTATATAATACCATGTCCAATTAATAATAATATATGTAATATCCCATTTGCAATTATAATATTATAACATGCACATGTCCAATAATAATATATATAAATACTCATTTGCAATGATTTTAATATATATAACAAATGCCATGTTCCAATAATAATGTCATTATAGATAACATATATATTACGTAGTAAGTACTTATAGTCAGGATAAGATGATGAGGTTTGTCGATAACAGAGTGCCGGGCACAGGGATATGAGGAATAGTGTCCGAATGAGAAGAGAAAGTTGGGGAAGGAATCATAAGGGGAATATGGAGATATAGTACGGTCGTAGACATGTAAGAGGTTGGATATCCACTAGTATGTACATTCAAGGATCAGGACACTTTAGATACGGGTGAGCAGTTATGCTTACAGAAGATGTCAGCGGATACGTTGAATACAGTATCCAATGTCCAGTCTAGTCACCATAAATTGTAAAGTACAAGGGATATCAAGGATGTACGCTACAGTATAAAATAGTACACGTAAGATGTTACGTATTTTATAGTATAAGTACATATGTACAGTAGAGTACGGGTATCGTATATACATTATAGTAAAGTAGTTAGTCCGTACGGGTACGGATAGTAATAGCCAGTATATATCGCATTTCGTAAGTAGTCATAGATATATAAGGATATGTATATACATTTATTGTATGATACTCAGTTTCAGTTAGTACAGCTAAAGTACAGTATAAAGTTTGTAGTAAAATAAAAGTACAAAGATAGTATCGTAAAGTACAGTATAGTACAGATAATAGTATAAAACGTATTTATAGTACGTATGTACGTAATGGTAAAAGTAAATACGTACAGTCTGTATGGAAGTATCCAGTAATTGGATAGTCAAGTACCAGTATCAGTGACAGTCTTAGTATAGTACAATATAGTATAGATAGTATAGTACAGTAATAGTACTTACAGTATAGTTAATTATATTATTTATCATCTATCCGTCATCGATCTATTATTTATCTATCTTCTATCTATCATCTATCTTATATATCTATCTCGCATCTGATCTATCTCTCGTCTATCTATCTAGCTATCTATCTCATCTATCTATCTATCTATCTATCTATCTTCTAATTCTCTCTCTCTCTCTCTCTCTCTCTCTCCTCTCTAGATTATATATATATAGAATAGTATATTTACTTAATCTATCTGCTCTATCTATTCTCATCTCTATTATCTATCTATCTCTCTATCATCTATCTATCTATCTATCATTCTATTGTCTATCTATCTCTCTATCTATCTATCTATCTATCTATCTATCTATCATCTATCTATCTATCCAATCTTCTATCTCCTCAAATACTATCTATCTTTATCTATCTATCTATCTACTATCTATCTATCTATCTATCTATCTATCATCTATCTACTACATCTGCTATCATCTAATCCTATCTCTCTCTTCTATCTATCTATTATCTTCTTCTTCTTCTATCTATCTATCTATGTATCTATATCGAATCTACTATCCTAGCTCTATCTATCTCTCATCTATCTATCTAATCTTCTATGCTATCTCTCTTATCATTATCTATCTATCTATTATCTACTTCTTTATCATCTCTCTATTATCTTCTATATCATCTATCTATCATCTATCTACTATCTATCTATCTATCTTATCTATCTATCTATCTATCTATCTATCATCTATCTATCATCTATCTATCTATCATCTATCTATCTCTATTTATCATCTATCTATCTTCATCTTCGCTCTATCTATCTATCTATCTATACTATCAGCGATTTTAAAAAAAAATCTATCTATCATTTACTTCTATCGATCCATCTATCTAATCATATCTATCTATATCTATCTCTTTCTAATCTATCTATCATCTTCTATATCTAGCTCTCTATCGATCTATCATCTTCTTCTCTCACTATCGATCTATTGTATTATCTTTCTAATCTAGCTATCATTATCTATATGTCTATCTATTTATCTATCATTTATATTATCTATCTATCGATCTATCATATCTATCTATCTTCTATCTATCTATCATTATCATCTATCTATCTATCTATCTATCTCTCATCTATTCTATCTATCAGTCTATCTATCTATCTATCTATCTATCTTTATCTTTCTAGCTATCATCTTATCTATCTATCTTCTATCATCTATCTATCTATCCTATCTTCATCTATCTCCTAAGCATCTATCCCTTCATCTAATCTTATGTATCTATTTATCTTCATCTATCTTTCGCTCATATACTTCTATCTATCTATCCCCCCCTTTATCACTATCTATCTTCTATCTATCTATATATCTATCTATTATCTATCTAGATCTATCTATCCCTTTTTCTATCATATCTATCGCTCACTATCTATCTATACTATCCTATCTATCTATCTATCCTATCGATCGATTATCTATCTAATCTATCTAAGCTAGCTATCATCGCTCTATCTATCTATCTATCTAGCATCTAATCATCATATCTATCTATCTATTATCTATCTATATATCTATGATCTATCTATCTATCTCATCTATCTATTATCTATCTATCTTCTCCTCTCTATCTATCTATCTCTCATCTATCTATCCCTATCTATCTATCTACTATCTTCTATCTATTACTATCTATCTATCTATCTATCTAATCTATCTCTATTAGCTATCTCTATCGATATAATATGATCCATCTATCTATCATCTATCGATCTATCTATCATCTCTCATTATCTATATCTAGATCTATGATCTATCTATCTATCTATTTATCATCTTCTAGTCTCTCGATCTATCACTATCTCTCATCTATTTATCTATCTACATCTATTTATCTATCTTCTATCTATCATCTATCTATTTCTATCTATCTATCTATCTATCTTCTATCTATCACTCTATCTATCTATCTATCTATCTATCTAATCATCATTATAATTCTATATATCTATCTATATCTAGCTATCTATCATCTACTCTCATCTATCTATCTATCTATCATCGATCTATCATCTCTCTATTATCTATCTATCTATCTATCGATCTATCTATCTGCTATCTATCTATCCTCATCTCTCTATCTATCTATCTATATAGGTATCTACAGCTAATCTATTATCTATCTATTCATCGTTCTATATCTAGCTAAATATCTAGGTTATAATCTATCTATCTATCTATCTATCTATCTATCCTAGCTAGCTAATCTATCTATCTAAATCTATCACTATCTTAGTATCTACTATCTATCTATCTATCTATCATCTATCTAATCTATCTCGTATCATCATATCTATTATCTATCTATCTAATTATCTATCTCTCTTTCATTCTATCTCATAATAACTTATTATCGTATCCCTATCTAATCTATCTATCTAGCTATCTTCTATCATCTATCATCACTATCTATCTTAAACCCCTATCTATCATCTATCTATTATCTATCTATCTATCTATTTATCTATCTTCTATGCTACTCATCTATCTATTTCTATTCTATCTATTATCTATCGGTATCTTCTCTTCTATATCTGGATTTCTATCTATCTATTATCTATCGCTCTATCTATCTATCTATCTATCTATCTAATCATCTGATCTATCATCTATCTATATATTCATCATCTATCATCTTCTATCATCTATCTAATCTATCTATCTATTATCCTATTCTATCTTCATCTATCATCTATCTATCTAATCTATCTTTCTATCCCTATCTATCTATCTCTCTAGTATATATCTATCTATCTATTCTCTATCTATCTATCTTTCTATTATCTATCTATCATCATCTATCTAATTATATTTCTATCTATCTATCTATCTATCTATCTCTGCTATCTAATCTCTCGATCTATCAATCTATCTATTACTATTATCTACTAATCTATTATCTAATCATCTATCTATCTATCTATCATCATTCTATCTATCTATCTATCTAACCTTCTACATCTATGCTTATCTATTTATCTATCTATCTAATTATCTCTATCTATTATCTATCTCATCTCTGCTATCTATCTATCTAGCTATCTATCTATCATCATCATCATCCTATATATCATCTAATCCCTATCTATCATCTATCTAATCTATCTATTCTATCTATCTATCATCTATCTATCTATCTATCTGCTCCTCCTTCTATGATTCTATCTATTATCTATCTATCTATCTATCTATTCTATTGTCCTATCTCTCTATCTATCTATCTATCTATCTATCTATCTATCTACATCTATCGATTATCTATCTCATCTATCTATCTATCTACCTATCTATCATCCATCTATCTATCTTCTATCTATATCTAGCGTCTACTATCTATCATCATCGTTTTATCTCTCTATCTATCTATCTATCTATCTATCCTATCATCTATTTATCTATCTATCTATCATCTATCTTTCCTATCTATCTTCTATCTGCATCTATCTATCTTCATCTATCTATCTATCTATCTATCTATCTATCGCTCTCTCTATCTATCTCTCCTCTATCTCTCTATCCATCTATATATCATCTATCTAGCTATTATCTATCTATCTTCATCTATCTATCTCTCTATCTAATCTATCTATTATCATATCATCTAACTCTATCTATCTATTATCTATCTATCTATCTATCTATCTAGTCTATTTATCTATTCTATCTGTCCTAATCGTCTATCTATTATCTATCTATCTATCATCTATCTATCTATCTACTATGTATCAATCTATCTATCTATGTATCTAGTCTATCATACTATCTATCTTCGATCTAACTATCTATCTATCATCTATCTATCTATATATCATCTCTCCTCTTATCCTATCACTATCCTATCTGTCTATTATCTCTCTCTCTATTATCTATCATCTTCTATCTCTATCTATCATCTATCTATCTATCTATCTATCTATATAATCTATCTTTATCCTATCTACTATCTACTTCTTTCTATTATCTTCTATCTATCATCTATCTACTATCAATCTATCTATCTATCTATCATCTTCTATCTATCTATCTCTCTATCTATCTATTATCTTCTATCTATCTATATATCTATCATCTATCTTCGTATCTATCTATCTAGCTACGATCTATCTCTCTATCAATAACTATTTATCTATCTATCTAGCATCTCTATCATTATCTATCTCTCTTCTATCTATCATCTATCTATCTAATCATCTATCCTACTATCTAATCTATCTATCTATCTTCTATCTATCTATCTATCTTCCTCTATCTCTCTCCTCATCTATCTATCTATCTAGCTATCCATCTATATATCATCTATCTAATTTTTCTCTTCTATCTTATCTAATCTATCTATCTATCTATCTATCATATATCTATCTATCTCTCTCTCTATCTATCTATATATCTATCTATCATCTATCTATCTATCTATCTATCATCTATCTATTTATCTATCTATCTGTCTATCTATCTATCTATTATCTATCTATCTATCTATCTATCTATCTATCTATCTATATATCTATGTATCAATCTATCTATCTATGTATCTATTCTATCTATCTATCTCTCATCTATCTATCTATCTATATCTCTCATCTATCTATCTATCGATCTATCTATCTATCTCATCTATCTCTCTATCTATCTATTAATCTTCTATCTATCTTATCTATCTATCGATATATCTAACTATTATCTATCTATCGCTATTATCTATCTATCATCTATCTATCTATCTATCATATCTATCTCTCTATTATCTATCTATATATCCATACTATCTATGCTATCTAGTATCCTATCTATCTACCTCATATCTATATATCCCTTCCATCGTATCTATTATCATCTATCTATCTATCTATCTAATCTAATCTATTATCTATCTATCTATCTATCTATTAATCTATCTATCTTATATATCTATCTATTCTCATCTATCTATCTATCTAGCTATCTATCTATCTACTATCGTTTCTATCGAATCTGTCTATCTATCTATTCTATCTCTTTATCTTATCTATCTATCTTTCTATCCTATCTGTCTATCTATCTATCTATCTCATTATCCTATCTCTCGATCTATTAATCTATCTATCTATCTATCTTTATCGTCTATCTTATCTATCTCATCTTTTCTATCTATATATCCATCTATCTATCTCTCTATCCTATTATCTATCCATCTATCTATTATAATCCATCATCTATCTATCTATCTATCTATCTATTGTGATCTTCTATCTATTTCTATCTATCTATCTATCTATCTATCTATCTATCTCTCTTACTAGCTATCTATCTTTCTATCCCTCTATCTATCTATCTATCTATTATCCTATCTATCTATCTATGCTATCTATCTATCTAT
>JAACNH010000648.1:111024-164052 GCA_019447015.1 Hymenochirus boettgeri
CTATTATCTATCTATCTATCTATCTATCTATCCATCCATCTATCTATCTATCTATCTATCTATCATCTATCTATCATCTATCTATCTATCTATCTATCTGTCTGTCTGTCTGTCTGTCTGTCTGTCTGTCTATCTATCTATCTATCTATCTATCTATCTATCTATCATCTATCTATCTATCTATCTATCTATCTATCTATCTATCTATCTATCTCTCTATCATCTGGATTAGAGGAGTTAGGACAATGCACAGATGGAACCAGCAGCACATACCAGCTGTTAACTTATCAACAAGGTGGGTAGAGTTGCTCTTCTTTCTTGCGAGGCACAGCTCTTCAATTCCGGTCCTCCCACTCCCAGAGTCCAGAGTCCCAGAGTCCCAGAGTCCCAGAGTCCAGATTCCAGAGTCCAGATTCCCCTTATGAATATAGTTATAATGTATCTAATCTGTCTACTAGTCAATATCCTCCATTCCATTATTAATATAGTTATAATGTATCTAATTTGTCTACTAGTCAATATCCTCCATTCCCCTTATTAATATAGTTATAATGATCTTAAGCTGTTTACATTTGTCATCTCTCCAAGTTCCCCTTAGTAATATAGTTATCAATGTATCTAATCTGTTACATAGTCAATATCATCCATTTCCCCTTATTATATGTTATAATGTATCTAATCTGTTTCTACATAGTCAATATCTCCATTACCCTTATTAAGATGGATAATGTATCTAATCGTCTACATGTCAATCTCCTCATTCCCATTATTAAAAATATAGTTATAATGTTATCTAGTCTGTCTACATGTCAATTCCTCCATTCACCTTATTATATAGTGATAATGTAATCTAATCTGTATACATAGTCAATATTCCTCCATTCACCTTTATTAAGATAGTATAATGTATCTAATCTGTCTACATAGTAATATCCTCCATTCCCCTTATTAATATAGTTACTAATGTATCAAATCTGTCTAACATTCTGTCAAATCTCCTCCATTTTCCCTTATAATATAGTTTATTAGTCTATCATCTGTCTACATGTCAAATCTCCCCTCCATTCCCCTTATTAATATAGTATAATGTATCTATCTGTCTACATAGTCAAGTCCTACAGTCCCCTTATTAATATAGTTATATGTATCAATCTGTTCTAAATATCAATATCATCCATTCCCCTTATAATATGTTATAATGTATCTGAATCTGTGTCTACATAGTCAATATCCTCCATTCCCCTTATTAATATTGATAATGTTCTAATTGTCTAATAGTCTCATCAATATCATCCATTCCCTTATTAAATTAATATGGTTTATAATGTATTCTAATCTGTTAATAGTCAATATCACTCCATCCCTTATTAATATAGTCTATAATGTATTAATTGTCTACATAGTCAATCTCTCCATTCCCTTATTAATTATAGTTTATAAAGTATTACTTATCTACATAGTCAGATTCATCATTCCCTTATTAATATAGTTATAATGTATCTAATCTGCCTAATTGTCAATCTCCTCAATTCCCCTTATAATATAGTATAATGTATCGATATGTCATACATAGTCAATATCCTACATCCCCTTATTAATATAGTATAATGATATCAATTCTGTCTACTTTCAATCTCCCCATTCCACCTTATTAAATATGTTATAAGTGTATCGATCGGTCTTACTAGTCAATATACTCCATTCCCCTTATTAATATAGTTATAATGTAATCTATCTGTCTACATGGTCATATCCTCCATTCCCCCTTTTAATTATTGTTATAATGTATCTAATCTGGTCTACATTGTCAAATCTCCTCCATTCCCCGTATTAATATGTATAATGTATTAATCCTGTCTTACATTGTCTATCCTCCATTCCCCTTATAATAAGTTAAATGTTATCTAATCTGTCTACATTGTTCATAGCCTCCCATTCCCCTTATTAATATAGTTATATGTATATCTGTCTACATAGTCCAATATCCTCCTCCCCTTATTTTTTTAAATTAGTTATAAAGTACTCTAATCTGTCTACATTGTCAATCCTCCTCCATTCCCTATTAATAGTGTTAATGTATACTAATCTGTCTACATATCAATTATCCTCCATCTCCTTGATTTAATATAGTTATAATGTATCTAATCTGTCTACATAGTCAATATCCTAATTCCCTTACAAATATAGTTCTAAGTATCTAATCGTCTACATAGTCAATATCCTCCATTCCCGTTTAATATGTTATAATGTATCTAATCATTACATAGTTCAATCTCCTCACTTCCCCTTATTAATATAGTTAGAATGATCTAATCTATCTACATCAGCAATCTCCTCCATTCCTTATAATAATTATAACGTATCAATCTGTCGACATTAGTTCAATCTCCTCCATTCCCTTTAATATAGTTATAATGTATCTAATCTATCTACATTAGGTCAATCTCATCCATTCCCCTTTATATGGTATACTGTATCTCATCTGTCTACATAGTCATTATCCTCCATTTCCCCTGATTAAATACAGGTTATAATGCATATAATATGTCGGACATAGTCATATCCTCCATTCCCTTATTAATATAGTTATAACGTATCTAACTGTCCCATGTGTCAATCTCCTCCATTCCCCTTATTAATAAAGTTATATGTATCTAATCTGTTTCATAGTCATTATCGTACATTCCCCTTATGAATAGTTAAATGTATCTAATCTGTCTAACATAGTCAATATCCTCAATTCCAATTATTATATAGTTTTTAATGTAGCTAATCTGTTCTACATAGTCATATCCTCCATTCCCCTATTAATATAGTTATAATGTATCTAATCTGTCTACATAGTCATATCCTCCATCCCCTTATTACTATAGTCTATAATGTATCTAATCTGTTACATAGTCATATCCTCCATTCCCCATTATTAATATAGTTATAATGTATCTAATCTGTCTACATAGTCCAATCTCTCACATTCCCCTTATTAATATATTTAGAATGTTTCTAATCTGTTCTACATAGGTCAATATCTTTCGATTCCCCTTATTAATATAGTTATAAGTAATCTAATCGGTCTTCATAGACAAAATCCCCCATTCCCTTTTATTTATAGTTATAATGTATATATCGTCTTCATAGTCCAATATCTTCCCATTACCCTTATTAATATAGTATAAGTTATCAATCTGTCGTTTCATAGTCAAAATCTCCATTCCCCTTATAATATAGTTCTAATGTATCTAATCGTTCTATATAGTCAATAATCCTCATTCCCCTTATTAATATGGTATAATGTATCTAATCGTCTCATGGTCAATAGCCTTCTTTCCCCTTTTAAATATAGTTATAATGTATTACTAATCTGTCTACATAGTCATATCCTCCATTCCCCTTATTAATATAGTATAATGTATCTAATCTGTCTACACAGCAAATCCTCCATTCCCCTTATTAATATAGTTATAACTATCTAAATTGTCATATAGTAAATATCCATTTCCCTTATTAATATAGGTATATGTATTCTAATCTGTCAATAGCAATATCCTCCCTTCCCCTTATTAATATAGTATAATGATCTAATATGTCTACAAGTATTCTCCTCCATTCCCTTATTATATAGATAATGTATCTAATCTGTATACATAGTCATATCCTCCATTCCCTTTTAATATAGTTATAATGGTATCTAATCTGTCTACATAGCCAATATACTCCATTCCCATATTAATATAGTTATTAATGTATCTAAATCTGTCTACATAGTCAAGATCTCCATTCCCTGTATTAATATAGTATAGGTATCGAATCTGTCTACATAGT
Organism: Hymenochirus boettgeri; assembly: GCA_019447015.1. NCBI lineage: Eukaryota > Metazoa > Chordata > Amphibia > Anura > Pipidae > Hymenochirus > Hymenochirus boettgeri. The sequence goes on from JAACNH010000648.1 coordinate 114,847, forward strand.
CAATCTCCTCACATTCCCTTATTATATTATATTATAATGTATCTAATAGTAGACATAGTCCAATATCTTCCATGCACCCTTATAATATAGTTTAATGTAATCTAATTGTCTACATAGTCAAATATCCTCCATTCCCTTATTAATATAGTGAAATGTATCTAATCTGTCTACATAGTCCAACATCTCCATTCCCCTTATTATATAGTTATAATGTATCTAATCTGTCTTACATAGTACAAAATCATCCATTCACCTTATTAAATATAGTTATAAGGTATCTAATCTGGTCTACATAGTCAATATTCATCCATTCCCTATTAATATAGGTATATGTATCTACTTCTGTCTAAATAGTAATATCCTCCATTCCCCTTATTAGATAGTTATTTATAATGTTTTATCTGTCGCAAGTTCAAATCTTCCATTCCCTTATTAATATAGGTATAATGTATTATAACCTGTCTTCATAGTCAATATCCTCCATTACCCTTATTAATATAGTTATATGTTATTTAATCTGTTACATAGTCAATCTCATCAATTCCCCTTATTAATTTAGTTATAATGTATCTAATCTGTCTACATAGTCAATCTCCTCCATTCCCCTTATTAATATAGAGGGGCTGAACTATGTACATAGTTTAGCCCCTCTATTCCCTTATTAATATAGTTATAATTTTATCTAATCTGTCTACATAGTCAAGATCTCCAAAAATACCCTTATAATTTAGGTTCTAATGTATCTAATCTGTTAAAAAGTCAAGATCCTCCATTCCCTTATTCATTGTTCTATGTATCTAAATCCTCTACACGTAAATGCCCGTCTCAGATAATGGCTTCCAATTCCAAGATGCCCTGTCACAATCTGTCTTTGTGACGTTATTTTACTGATTTGCGTTCGACAATAAATCAACACAAAAAATCAATTAAACTCCGGCCCTTTAATGAATCTGCTACAACTGTGCCATACATTCAGTAATAACACAATCTCGAAAATTCCACACACTAAGCCTCAAGTTAAATAATAATCAGAGCCTGGCGTCAGTTCCTCATGAAACTTCATTAGAGTGAAAACAATTCTAGAAATGTTTAGGACAATATATTAATGGATACTTTGTATCCATCTACCACTTATCCATCTGTTCACACGGATTTCAAGCATTGAATGAAATCGCACAAAACGCTAATAATAAAGCATTATAGCAATGAGGAACGTTGCGTTCGACTTGGCTACTGCAATTACGAAATGCAATGGATCTGCAGCAATTTTGTGCGTAACACACATTCATGCATTTTAAAGTATTTCTAACCTTAAATGGGATCACCTGTTAAGAAAGGGAACCCGTTAACTGTTTGGGGTAAATAACAGCCTGCTGTTTTACCTTCTTTAAAATGATCCCTCTACCACATCTTAACCAAAGCTTATAGCCATACCACTGATGGAAATGATGGGACAGTTCCGTATCCGTAACTTGAGTGACATCCCCTACACCAACTACTCCGTCTCTGTTACCTGGGTTGGAGCATTGAAAGATTTGGGGGGTTCTGGTAGATAACAGACTTAGCTGTAGCAAACAATGCAGGTACAACAGCTAGAGGCTAGCAAGATATCTGTCTGTAAAGAGGGATAGATTTCAAGGGAGAAAAATTAATGTCTCCCTCTTTACAAGGGACACTGGTAAGGGCCTCATTTGGAATCATGCGGTGCAGTGTTTTGGAATCCCCTATACAAAAGGGACATCTGGAATGAGGGCAGTTCAGAGAAGGGAAACTAAATTAATAAGGGGAATGGGAGGGGCCTTAACTATGCAGGCGATTAGACAAGTTAGGGCTGTTTCATTGGAGAAGTGACGTGCCGGTAGGGAATATGATACCTATACAAATATCATAAATGGGCCAGGCCATACTATGATACTCTCTGGTGGCATTGTTTTCCACTAATAGGTCATATCAGAGGACACGTGGAATTCCTTTAAGGTGAGAAAAGAAGTTTCATCTTCAGGTTAGGAACGGGTTTCTTATCAGTGAGAAACGGTGACCTGTGGATGAACTGTCGTCCAGCAGATGTGGTAATGGCAAGTTTCATGGAATAGCTTGAAAAGTGGGCTGGATAAGTTACTAAAACATTGGTAGGGTATAAAGGTTGGATTAGATATCGGTTGTATCAATAGATCAACTGGACTTGGAAGGTGAGTAATGAATACAAACAGATATTCCATGAAATGGGTGAATGAGAACTTCACAAGCATGTGGGATAGATAGATGTAGGGCTTTCCTAGTGCCTTAATCCTTGTACGGTAATATACCCATCTCGTATTCTATTCCCTCTTTTTAAGTCAAGGAAAACTGCAATGAACAGGTTACAGCCTACCTATCTACCCGGACATCCGCCTATCGACCCGACAGCCCGACCGAGAGACCCGTACATCCAGACAGCGTACCCTCACATCCTCCTATCTACCCTTACATCGACCTGAGTCGACCCGTACACCTACGAGCGACCCTGACATCCTACCGATCTAACCTCACATCATACCTTATCCGGTACCAGGACAGTATATGGTATCTTATATCTTTATATGATAAATCTACCTGACATCCTACTATCTGCGTAACCAGCACAGAAGTATATGGTATCTTATAGATCTATATATGATAAATCTACCCTACATCCTACCTATCCGGTAAACCAGCACGGTATATGGATCTATTATATTATATATGATAAATCTAACCATTACATCTACCTATCCGTAACCAAGCACGTATATGGATCTATATATATATATATGAAATCTACCCTTAATCCTCCTATTGGTAACAGCACAGTATATGGTGGATCTATATATCTATATATGATTAAATCTACCCTTCCATCCTACATATCCCGGGTACCCAGCACAGTATATGGTACTATAATCTATATAGGATAAATCTTACCCTTAACATCCTACCTTATTGTTAAACCAGCACAGTATATGGTATCTATATATCTATTTATGATAAGATACCCTTAGATCCTACCTATCCGGTAACCAGCAAGTATAGTTATCTTATATCTATATAGACTAAAGTACCTACCATCCTACTATCCGGTAAACCGCACAGTATCTGATTTCTATATATCTATATATGAGAAACTAAAAGTACATTCCTAACCGATCCGGTAACCAGACAGTATTATGGATCTATATATCTATATATGATAAATCTACCTAAATTCCTACCTATCCGGGTAACCAGCACCGTATATGGTATCTATATATCTAATATGATAAATCTACCCCTTACAATCCTACCTTTCTGGTAACCAGCACAGAAATTTGGTCTCTATATATCTATTATATGATAATCTACCCTGACATCCTAGCTCTCGGTAACCAGCCAGTATATTATATAGATAACTATATATGATAAATCTACCCTTACATCCTTACCTATCCGTAACCAGACACGTATATGAGATACTCTATATCTTATATGATAAATCTACCCTACATCCTACCGATCTGGTAACCAGCACAGTATATGGTATCTATATATCTATATATGATAAAATGCTACCATTACATCGACCTATCTACCCTCCATCATACTATTACCCTTACTCTACCTATCTACCTATGACCATCCGAAGACACCGAGTCGACCCTGTACCAGAATAACCTATCTACCCTTGACATCTACGATCTACCCTCACCCTTACTATCCATACAGGCACAGTATATGGTATCTATAGATCTATATATGATAAATCTACCTACATTGCCCTACCATCTGGTAACCAAGCCACAGGATATGGTATCTTTATCTAATATGATAAATAAATCTACCCTTACATCCTACCGATCTACCCTCACATCCTACCTATCCATTACCAAGCACAGTATTATGGATCGATATAATTTCTATATGATAAATCTACCTTACGTCCTACCTATGCTGCGTACCCAGCACAGTATATGTTATCTTAATATATATATATGATAAATCTACCCTTACCATTCTTACCTATCCGGTAACCAGCACTTATATGGTATCTATATATCTATATATGATAAATCTACCCTTACATACATACCTATCCGGTAACATCCACAGTATACGGTATATATATATCTATATATAATAAATCTACCCTTACATCCTACCTATCCGGAACCAGCGGCCGTATACAGTATAGAGATCTAATATCTAATCATGATAAATCACCCTTACATTCCTACCTATCCGGTCCAGAGCAAGTATATTGTATATATATATCTATATATGATAAATCTATACCACCTTACATTCCCTACCTATCCGGTAACCAGCACAGTATATGGTATCATATATCTCCATATGATAAATTACCTACATCCTACCTATCCGGTGTAGTAAACCTAGCACAGTATATGATATCTATATATCTATAGATGATAAATCTACCCTTACATCCTACATATACGGTAACCGCGCAGTATATGGTATCTATATATCTATATATGAAAATCTACCCTTACATCCTACCTTAATCATGTAACCAGCGCAGTATATGGGATCTATAATCTAGATATGATAAATCTACCCTTTACCTCCTACCTATCCGGTAACCAGCACAGTATATGTATCGAATATATTATATATGAATAAATTACCCTTACATCCTACCTATCCGGTAACAAGCACAGTATATGATTATCTTATATATCTATATATGATAAATATACCTTACATCCTACCTATCCCCGGTAACCAGCACATATATGGTATCTATATATCTATTATATGATAATCTACCCTTAACATCCCCTAACCTATCCGGTAAAAGCACAGATATGAATCTATATATCTATATATGATAAATCAATTACCCTTACATCCTAACCTACCGGAACAGCACAGTATATATATCTATATATCTATAGATGATAAATCTACCCTTCCATCCTACCTATCCGGTAACCAGCACAGATAGGATATCTACATATCTCATATATGATAAATCTACCCTTACATCCTACTATACGCGTAACCAGCACAGTAGTGATATCAATTATCTATTATATTGATAAATTACCTTACATCCTACCTATCCGGTAACCAGCACAGTATAGATATAATATACTATATATGATAAATCTACCTTAAATCCTACCTATCCGGTAACCAGCACAGTATATGGTATCTATATAATCTATATATGATACATCTACCCTTACATCCTACCTATCCGGTAACAAGGCACCAGAGTATATGGTATCATCTATCTATATGTGATAAATTACCGTACATCGTAACCCTATACCGGTACCGCACAGTATATGGTATCTATATAATCATATGTGATAAATCTACACTTACATCCTACCTATCTGGTTAACCAGCAAAGTATATGATATCTATATATCTATATATGATAAAATACCTTACATCCTACCTATCCGGTAACCACAAGTAGATGGTATCTATATATCTATATGATAAATCTACCCTACATCCTACCTATCGGTAACCAGCACAGTATTATGTTATCTATATATCTCTATATGATAATCTACCTACCATCCTGACATCCGGTAACTGCACAGTATAGGAGATCTATTAATCTAGATATGATAAATTACCCTTAAATCCTACCTATCCGGTAACCCCCACAGGAATATGATTATCTATTATATCTATTATATGATAAAATCTACCCTTACATCGTTACTATCCTCGGTAACCAGCACAGTATATGATTGTTTGATTTGCACTGCAAAACATCTAACTCAGCACTTATACCCATCAATTGTAATCTGTATGTTACCATCCTAGTAAGATTGTAAGCTATAACGGGGCAGGGCCTCGTTCCTCGTGTGGCAAGCTCTAGCACTTCTATTAAAGTTAATATTATGGACGCTGACCTATTCTCTGTGTTTATCCCCCTTGTTGACTTTTGTGTATTGTATGTTGTTATTGTAACAGCGCTGCGTCCCCAAGTGGCACTTTATAAATAAACTATACATACATACATACATAAACATGATGACTTATACAACCTCCAAATACTATGGTACTATGTAACTGTTATACAGACATTCATGGGTAGGTATAAAGGTTGGCAGCTGGACGATGTCTTATACAACCCCAATACTATTTGCTAGTAACTGTAATACAGACATTAGGGTAGGGTATAAAGGTTGACTAGAGGACGTCTGTATTTATACAACCTCCAATGACTATGTTACTATGTAACTGTTATACAGACATTATGGATAGGGTATAAAGATTGGACTAGAATGGACGTATGTCTTTAAAAACTATCCAATTACTATGTTTTATATGTAAACTGTTATACAGACATTCTGAGTAAGTTAATAAAGGTTGGACTAAGATGGACGTATGTCTTTTATACAACCTTCAATACTATGTTACTATGTAACTGTTTACAGACATTATGGGTTAGGTATAAAGGTTGGACTAATGAAGTATGTCGTTATACAACCTCCAATACTATGTTTACTGTTATACGTAAAAAGACATACGTCATCTAGTCCAACCTTTATTACCTACCCATAATGTCTATTAACAGTAACATATACATAGGATTGGAGGTGTAATATAAAGGACATACATCCATCTAGTCCAACCTTTATACTTTCACTACCCATAATGTCTGTATAACAGTTAAATAGTACACATAGATGGAAGGTGGTATAAGACACACATCCATCTAGTCCAACCTTATACCCTACCCATATGTCTGTTATAACAGTTAATAGTAACATAGTATTTGGTAAGGTTGTATAAAGACACACGTCCATTTAGTCCAACTTTATACCCTAACCATAAGGTCTGTGATAACAGTTACATTAGTAACATGTAGTAGAAGTTGGATTAAAGACACACGCAGTTACTCCAACCTTTATACCTACCATAAAGTCAGTTATAACAGTTACATAGTAACATTAGTATTGGAAGTTGTTATAAAAAAATAGGCATCTAGTCCAACCTTTATACCCCTACCCATAAGGTCGGCTTATAAACAGTTAAATGTAAAATCGTATGGATGTGTTATATAAAGACATACGTCCTCTAGCCAACCTTGATACCCTACCCCTAATGTCTGACTAACAGTTACATAATAACATGTTATTGGGGGGGAGGTGTATAAAGAATACGTCCATCTGTCCAACCTTTATACCCTTACCCACAATGTCTGTATAACAGTTACATCGGTAACATAGTATTGGAGGTTGGTATAAAGATATACGTCCTTTAGTCCTCCAAAACTTTATACCTACCCATAAATGTTGATAACAGTTACATCGTAACATAGTTTGGAGTGTATTAAAGACATACGTCCATCTGTCCAACCTTTATAACATGTATGATTTATAACAGTTACATGTAACATAGTATTGGAGGTTGTATAAAGGAAATCCGTCCAATCTAGTCCAACTTTTATACCCTACCCGTAATGTCTGTTTATAACAGTTACATAGTAACATAGTATGGGAGGTGTATAAAAGACAATACGGTCCATCTAGTCCAAACATGTATACCCTATCCGTAATGTCTTGTATCACAGTTACTAGTAACATAGTATGAGGTTGGTATAAAGGACATACGTCCCTCTAGCAACCTTTTATACCCTACCCAAAATGTCTGTATTACGGTACATAGTAACATAGATTGGAGGTTGTATAAAGACATACGTCCATCTAGGCCTACCTTTTATGACCCTACCCATAAGTCTGTATACGGTTACTGGTAACATAGTATTGGAGGGTTGTATAAAGATATAGTCCATTTAGTCCCAACCTTTATACCTACCCATAAGTCTGTATACCAGGACATCGTAACATGGTATTGGAGGTTGGATAAAGACCCCCATACGTCCATCTAGTCCAACCTTTAACCATTGTCTGTATAACAGTTACATAGTAAACATAGTATTGGAGGTTGTATAAAGGACATTACGTCCAATCTAGTCCAACCTTTATTACCCTACCCATAATGGGTATAACAGTACATAGTAACAGGTATTGGAGGTTGTATAAAGATATAAGGTCCTTACCGTCCACCTTAGACCCTACCCATAAAGTATGTATAACAGTTACTAGTAACATCGTATGGAGTTGTATAAAGACATTACGTCAATATAGGTCCAACCTTTATACCCTACCATAATGTCGTATAACAGTTTACATTAGTACATAGTATTGGAGGTTGATAAAGAACATTGTCCATCTAGTCCAACCTTTATACCCTACCCATAGGTCTATCTAACAGTTACATAGTAAACATAGTATGGAGGTTGTTAAAGACATACGTCCATCTAGTCCAAACCTTTATACCCTATCCATAATGTCTGATAACAGTTAATGTAAAATAGAATATGGAGGTTGTATAAAGGACTAGTCGTCTAGTCCAAACATTATACCCTACCCATAATGTCTGTATTACAGTTACATAGCAAACATAGTATTGGAGGATGATAAAGACATAGTTCCACCTAGTCCAACCTTTATACCTACCATAGTTGTATACAGTTACATAGTAACCTAGTATTGGAGGTTGATAAAGTCATACATGTATTATGTATGTAGGTATGTATAGTTATTTATAAAGTTGCCACTGGGACGCAGCGCTCTGTACAATAACAAAAATACAATAAGGGACACAAAAGTTCATACAAGGGGAGAAACACATAGATCGTTCAGTCCATAAAATAGATAAATTTAAAATCGAAGTGCTAGAGCTTTGCCACAAGGAGGAAAAAGAGGTCCCTGCCCGTAGAGCTTACAATCTTATTCGGAGGGTAACATAAGATAAATTGAATGGGTATAAGTGCTGGAGTTGAGATGTTTGCAGTGCAAATAAAACAAATCATATACTGTGCTGGTTACCGATAGGTAGGATGTAATGGGTAGATTTATCATAATAGAATATAGATATCATATACTGTGCAGGTACAGGGATAGGTCGGATGTGTAAGGTAGATTTATCATAGAAGATATATAGATATCAAACTGTGCAGTTACCGGAAGGTAGGTTTTAGGGGTAGATATCAATATAGATATATAGTACAGGATATAAGGTTGGACTAGATGATGTTGTCTTTATACAACCTCCAATACTTGTTATAGTACTGTTATACAGACATTATGGGTTAGGAATAAAGGTTGGAATAGATGGATGTAGTCTTTATACAAACTTCCCATACTAGGTACTATGAACTGTTATACAGAATTATGGGTAGGGTTATAAAGGTGGATTAGATGGGGAACGTATGTCTTATTACAGCCTTCCAATAATACTATGGTACTATGTAAACTGTTATCAGACATATGGGTAGGGTATTATAAAGGTTGGACTAGATGGGACGGTCTGTCTTTATACAAACACTCCCAATACTATGTTATATGTAACTGTTACAGACATTAGGGGTTAGGTTATATAAAGGTTGGACTAGAGGGACGTATGTCTTCTTATACAACCTCCAATACTATGTTACTATGTAACTGTAGATGACCTTATGGTAGGGTTATAAAGGTTGGACTAGATGGAAATAATGTCTTTAGACAACCTCCATACTATGTTACTATGTAACTGTATACGGACATTATGGGTTAGGGTATAAAGTTGGACAGATGGACGGATGTATTTATACAACCTTCCAATTACTAGGGTTACTAGATAACTGTATACAGACCATTCTGGGTAGGTATAAAGGTGGACTGTAAGGGGGGACATTAATTCTTTATAAAACCATCCAATACTATGTTACTATGTAAACTGTTTATACCGGGACATTATGGGCGTAGGGTTATAAAGGTTGGATAGATGGACGTTATTGTCTTTAACAACCTCAATACTATGTTACTATCTAAATGTTATACAGACATTATGGGGGGTTATAAGGTGGACTAGAGGGGCGTTTAGGTCTTTCTACAACCTCCAATATAGTTCTATGTAACTGTTATACAGACATTATGGGTATTCGGGTATTAAAGTTTGGACTAGATGGACGGGTTTTAAAAAAACCTCCAATACTATGTACTATGTAACTGTTATACAGGACATTATGGGTAGGGTATAAAGGTTGGGGACTAGATGGGGACGATGTCTTTGTATTACAACCTCAATACTATGTTACTAGTAACTGTTATACAGACATTAGGCGGTTAGGGTATAAAGGTTGGAAGATGGAGGTATGTCTTTATTACAATCTTCCAAACGGGGTCCTGGTTTCGAGCTTTGCAGGACCTCTTAAGCCCCCAAGGGGCACTGGTCAGTGCCACCAAGGGCCACCTTCTAAGGGCCACAAGGTATTAAAAGTGCGGGAGGGGGGAGGGGGGGGGGGGGGTTACGGTTCGAGCAGCGGGACCCTTAGCCCCAACGGGCCGTGTCCGAGGCCACAATGGTCCTTGTAAGACCCGGGAGGGGATACCGGGTTGAACAACAGGACCCCGGAACGTCCAGAAGCGGAATTGTGGCCGTTCGGGGGTTTCAAAATGCCCGTTTAAAGGCTCTCTTAACCGAACGTTTAGAAATCTGACGTTCAAGGAATGCTGCGATCGTTCATGATTTCGAAAGTAATTCCGCGCGTTGTAAAAATGAATAGTCTGGTAGTTCGGATTTCATCCCGAATGTTAAAGTCGGTCCGAACTCAGTTTGGAAGTTTCGGTTTTGTCAAGTCATACTGACTACTACTAATAAGTTGATCTCTGGAGGACCCAAGTCAAGGATAGATCCCAGTACAAAAAAATTTCCAGCACTCCCTTACCACTGATGTCGGCTTTACAGGTCTCTAGTTACCAGGTGGGAACGACTACATTTATTGAATATTGGTATACATTGGCTTTTATCAATCCTGACGGCAGTCCCCTAGACCAAAGCAAAATCTGAAAGGATATGAGATATTCGAATACAGCCATTTAATTAAGCATATATAACCCATTCATGTAGATATTCTAATACAGGCCATTTAATAAGCACTATATAACTCATTCATGGTAGATATCTAATACAGCCATTTAATAAGCCATATATAAACCATTATGGTACGATATTCAATTAAAGCCATTTAATAGCCATATATAACCCATTCATGGTAGATTCTACTACACCATTTAATAGCCAATATAAACCCCTTAAGGTAGAGATTTTCTAATCCAGACATTATAAGCCGTATATAACCCATCATGGGTAGATATTCTAGTATCAGCCATTTAATACGCCCGATTAACCCATTCATGGTTAGATATTCTAATACCGCCATAATAAGCCATATATTAACCCATTCATGGTAGATATTTATTACACATGCCACTTAATAAGCCATATAGAACCCATTCATGAGATCTTCTATACAGACAATTTAATAATCCATATATAACCCATTCATGGTAGATATTCTAACACATAACATTTGGTGGTGTTTTTTTTTTTGCCTCCTCTGGATTAACAGTGTAGGCAGGAAATGAGGTAGTGCTAGATGGGTTGGGACTGGATGGACGTACGTCTTTAATTAACCTCAAATACTATACTATACAGCCCATTTAATAAGCCATATATAACCCATTCATGGTAGATATTCTAATACAGCAACCATTAATAAGCCATATAAAACCCATTCATGGTAAGATATTCTAATACAGCCATTAGTAGCCATTATAGAAAACCCATCATGGTAGAGATTCTATACAGCCATTTAATAAAGCTAAATAACCCCATTCATGGTGATATTTAATCCCATATAAGCCAGTATAAACCATCATGGTAGATTTCTAATACAGCCATTTAATACGCCATTATAAACCCCATTCATGGTAGATATTCTTAATACAGCATTTAATAAGCCGTATATAACCCATTAATGGTAGATATTATAATTACAGCATGTAATACGCCGTAATAACCCATTCATGGTAGATATTCTAATACAGGCCATCTTATAAGCAATAGATAACCATTCATGGAGATATTTTAATACAGCCATTAATAAGCCGATAGATAAACCAATTCATGGTAGATATTGAATTACAGCATTTAATAAGCCGTATATTAACCCATCATGGTAGAGATTCTAATGACAGCCATTTAATAGCCCGATATCACCCATTCATGGTAGATATCTAAACACCATTTAATAAGCCATATATTAAACCACATTCATGGTAGATATTCTTAAAACAGCCATTTAATAATCCATATATAAACATTCATGTAGATATTCTATACAGACATTTATACGCATATATAAACCCATTCATGGTAGATAGTCTATACAGACCATTTAATAAGCCAATATAACCATTCATGTAAGATATGCTAATACAGACATTTAATAAGCCATATAAAACCCAGTCATGGTAGATATTCTAATACGCCATTTTAATAAGCCATATATAACCCATTAATGGTAGATATTCTAATACAGCCATTAATAAGCCATATATAAAACCATCATGGATAGATATCTAATACAGCCATTTAATAAGCCATATATAAACCAGTAATGGTAGATATTCATACAAGCCATTTAATAAGCCCATATATAAACATTCCAATGGTAGATATTCTAATACAGACATTACTAAGGGCCTATATAACCAGTCATGGTAGATATTCTACTACAGGACATTTAATAAGCCATATAGAACCCATTAGGTTAGATATTCTAATACCGACATTTAATACGCCATAATCACCCATTATGGTAGATATTCTAAACAAAGAATTTAATAAGCCAATATAAACCCATTCATGGTAGATATTCTAATACAGACATTAATAAGACATTAGGAACCCATTCATGGTAGATATCTAATACAGACATTTAATAAGCCATATAAATTCCATTCCTGGTGTAGAATTTCTAATACAGCCATTAATACGCCATTATATAACCCATTCATGGTTAGTATTCTAATACAGCCATTTAATAAGCCATATAATAACCCATCAGGTAGTAGATATGCTAATCAGCCATTAATAGGCCGATTAACCAATCATGGTAGATATTTCTAATACGCATTAATAAGCCAGATATAAACCCATTCATGGTAGATATTCTATACAGCCATTTAATAAGCCAATATAAAACCCCATTCATGGTAGATATTCTAATACAGACATTAATACGCCATATATAACCCATTCATGGTAGATAGTATTCTAATACAGCCATTTCAAAAGCAAGGTATAAACCATTATGGTAGATATTCTAATACAGACATTTAATAAGCCATGTATACCCATTCATGGTAGATATTCTAATACAGCCATTTAATAAGCCCTGTATAACCCATTCATGGTCGATTTCTTAATACAAGCCAATGTAATTAAAGCCATGTATAAACCCATCATGGTACCTATTCTAATTAAAGCCATTTAATAAGCCATAGGTATAACCAATTCATGGTAGATATTCTATAAAGCCATGTAATAAGCCAATATAACACATTTCATGGTATAGATCTTCTACATACACCATTGAATTAAGCCATTATAACCCATTTCATGGTAGTATTTAATACAGCATTAATAAGCCTATTATAAAACCCATCATGGTAGATATTCTACTAGAGCCATGAATTTCATAAGCCATATATAACCCATCATGGTTAGTAGATATCTAATACGCATTTTAATTAAGGCCATATATTAAACCCATTCATGGGTAGATATTCTAATACAAGCCATTTAATAAAGCCATATATAAACATCATGGTCGTAGATATCAATACGCCATTTATAACCATGTATAACCCATTCATGGTAGAATTCTAATACAGCCATTAATAAGCCAGTATAACACATTCATGTAGATATCTAATTAAAGCCATTTTATAAGCAATATGATAACCAATTCATGGTCGATATTCTAATCAGCCATTTAATCAAGCCATATAAACCCATTCATGGTAGATATCTACTACAGCCATTAATAAGCCATATATAACCCTTCCATGGTGAATTCTAATACAGCCATGTAATAAGCCTATATAAACCCATTCATGGATTGATTCTAACTGGCCAGTAATTTAAAAGCCCTATATAACCCATCATGGTAGATATTCTAATACAGCATCTAGCATATAAACCCATTCATGGTTAGTAGTAGATATTCCATAGAAGCCATTTAAGAAGCCTATATAACCAATTCATGGTAGATATTCTAATAAAGCCATTTAAATAAGCCATTATAACCCATTCATGCGTAGATCATTCTATACACCATTTAATAAGCTATATATATCCCCATTATGATAGATATTTCTAATCAGCATTTAATAAGCCATATATAACCAATTCATGTAGTATCTAATCCAGCCATTTAAGAAGCATAATGAACCCATTATGGTAGAGATTCTATACAGCCATTTAATAATCCATATATAAACCCATTATGGTAGATATTATAATACAGCCATTAATAAAGCCCATATAGAACCCATTCATGTAGAGAGTCTAATACAGCCATTTAATAATCCATATTAAACCCATTAATGGTATAACTATTCTAATTAAGGCATCTTAATAGCCATATATAAACCAAATTATGGTAGATTTCTAATACAGCCATTAATAGGCCATATATAACCAATTCATGGTGGATATTCTAAACAGCCATTTTAATAAGCCATTATATAACCCATTAATGGTAGATATTCTACTCAGCCATTTAATAAGCCAGATAAACCATTATCATGGTCGATTATCTTACTAGAAGCCATTTAATAAGCCATATATAACCCATTATGGTAGATATTCTAATACAGCATTAATAAGACATAATAAACATTCATGGTAGATATTCTACTACAGCCATTTAAGAAGCATATAAACCATTCGGTGATATTCTACTACAGCATTTAATAAGCCATATATAACCCATTCATGGTAGGATATTCTACTACAGCCATTTAATAAGCCATATAATAAAACCCATTATGGTAATTTCTACTCCAGCCATTGAATAAGCCAATATAAACCCATTCATGGAGATATTATACTAGAGCCATTTAAAAAGCCATATATAACCCAGTCATGGAGATATTTTACTACAGCCATTTTAAAAGCCATTATAGAACCCATTCATGGTAGAGGTAGATATTCTACTACAGCCATTTAAAAGCCATATTAAACCCATTATGGTAGTTAGATATTCTACTACAGCCATTAAAAGCCAATATAACCACTTTCATGGTTAGATATTCTACTAGAGCCATTTACTAAGCCTATATCAACCCATCATGGTAGATATTCTAATACAGCCATGTAAAAGCCCATATAAAACCCAGTCATGGTTAGATATTCTACTAAGCCATTAAGAAGCCATATATAAAACCCATTCTGGCTAGATTATTCTAATACAGACATTTAATAAGCATAGATAAACCCATTCATGGTAGGATTATTTCTAATCAGCCATTTAATACGCTCATATGATTACCCATTATGGAGATAGATAGATTTTCTAATACAGCCATTTTAAATAAGCCTATCTAAACCCATTCATGTAGATATTCTAATACAGCCCATTTACATAGCCATATGTATAACCAATTCATGGTAGATATTCTAATAAGCCATTAATAAGCTATAAACCCATTCATGGTAGATATTCTACTACAGGCCATTTTTAATAAGTCCATATATAAACCCAGTCATGGTAGTATTCTAATAAAGCCATTTAACAAGCCATATTATAACCCATTCATGGTTAGTATTCTACTAGAGCCATTAATTTAAAAAGCCATATATAACCATTCATGGTAGATATTCTACTACAGCATTAATAAGCATATATAACCCAATTATGGTAGATATTCAATTACAGCCATTTAATAAGACATATATAACCCATTTATGTTAGTTTAGATATATAATACATCCATTTAATAAGCCATAATAACCAATTCATGGTAGATATTCTACTACAGACTGTAATAAGATAATAACACATCATGGTAGATATTCTAATACAGGCCATTTAATAAGCCATATATAAACCCATTTTCATGGTAGATATTCTAATACAGCCATTTATAAGCCATATAGAACCATTCATGGTTAGATTTCTTAAATACAGCCATTAATAAGCAATCTAACCCATTCATGGGAGATATTCTAATACAGCCATTTAATAAGCAATCTAACCCATTCATGGTAGTATTTAATACAGCCATTTAAGTAAGCCAGATATAAACCCATTGCATGGTAGATATTCTAATACAGCCTTTAATAAGCCATATATAAAACCTTCATGGTAGATATTCTAATACAGCCATTTAATAAGCCATTATGTAACCATTTATGGTAGATATTCTAATTACAGCCAGGTTAATAAGCCATAATAACCCATTTATGGTAGATATTCTAATACAGCATTTAATAAGCATATATAAACCCATTCATGGTTAGAGATTCTAATACAGCCATTTAATAAGCCATATATAACCCATTCATGGTAGATATTAATACAGCCATTTAATAAGCCATATATAACCCATTCATGGTTAGATATTCAATACAAGGCCATTTAATAAGCCTATATAACCCATTCATGGTAGATATTCTAATACAGCCCATTAATAAGCCATATATAACCCATTATGGTAGATATTCTATATACAGCCAGTTAATAAAGCCATATATAACCCATTCACACCCCCCCCCCCCCCCGTGTAGATATTTAATACAGACATTTAATAATCCATTATAACCCATTTCATGGTAGATCTTCTAATACAGACATTTAAAAGACATATATAACCCATTCATGGTAGATATTCTAATACGCCATTTAATATCCATATATTAACCCATTCATGGTGATATTCTAATACAGCATTTAATAAGCGATATATAACCCTTCATGGGGGTGGGTTGTTTAGATATTCTAATACAGCCATTTAATAAAGCCATATATAACCCATTATGGTAGATATTTTAATACAGCACATTGGTAACTAAGCCATATATAACCCATTCATGTAGATATTCTAATTACAGCCATTAATAAGCCGTATATACCCCATTATGGATAGATATCTAATACAGCCATTAATAATCCACATATAACCCAGTCATGGTAGATATCTAAATACAGCCATTTAATAAAGATATATATAAACCCATTCAGGTAGATATTCTAATACGTCATTTAATAAGCACATATAAACCCTTCATGGTAGATATTCTAAATACACCCATGTAATAAGCCATATATAACATCATGGTAGATATTTCTAACAGCCATTTAATAAGCCTATATAACCCATTAATGGTAGATATTCTAATACAGCCATTTAATAAGCCATTATAACCATTCATGGTAGATATTCTAATACAGCAATTAATAGCCCATATATAACCCATTCATGGTAGATATCTAAAATACAGCCATTTTAATAAGCCAATTATAACCCATTCATGGTAGAGATATTGTAATACAGCCCATTTAATAAGCCATATATAACCCATTCATGGTTAGATATTCTAATACAGCCATGTATTAAGCCAAATAACCCATTCATGGTAATATCTAATACAGCCATTTAATAAGCCATATATAACCCAATTCATGGTAAATATTTAATACAGCCATTTAATAAATCCATATATTAACCATTCATGGTTAGATATTCTATACAGCATTTAATAAGCCATATATTAAACCTATTCATGGTGAGATTCTAATACAGCCATTAATAAGCCCTATATAACCCATTAATGTAGGATCTTGTATACAGCCATTTAATAAGCCATATATAACCCATCATGGTAGATATTTAAATACAGGACATTTAATAAGCATATATAAACCCATTCATGGAGATATCTTTTACAGCCATTTAATAAGCCATTAAAACCATTCATGGTAGATATTCTAATACAGCCATTAATAAGCCAGATATAACCCCATTCATGGTAGATATTCTAATACCAGCCAGTAAGAAGCCAGATATAAACCCATCATGGTAGATATTCTTATACCCCCTTTAATAAGCCAATATAACCCATTCAGTGTAGGATATTCTAATACAGCCATTTAAAATAAGCCATGGATAAAACCCATTCATGGTAGATATTCTAATACAGCCATTTAAAAAGCCATATCTAACCCATCATGGTAGATATTCTAATACAGCCATTATAAGACATATATAACCCCATTCATGGTAGATATTCTAATACAGCCATTTAATAAAGCCATATATAACCCATTCATGGTGATATTCTAATACAGCCTTTAATAAGCCCATATATACCCCTTCAGGTAGATATTCTAATACAGCCATTTAAAGAAGGCCAATATAACCCTTCATGGTAGATATTCTAATACAGCATTTTCATAAGCATATATAAAACCCATTCATGGTAGATATTTAATACCGCCAATTTAATAAGCATATATAACCCATTCATGGTAGCTATTCTAATTACAGGACATTTAATAAGCAATATATAACCCATTCATGGTAGAGAGTCTAATACAGCTATTTAAAGCCATATATAAACCCATTCATGGTATATATTCTAATACAACCATTAATAAGCCACATATAAACAAATTCATGGTAGATATTTAATACAGCCTTTAATAAGCCTATATAACCCCAATTCATGGTAGATATTCTAATACAGCCATTTACTAAGCCATATAAAACCCATTCATTGGTAGATATTCAATTACAGCCATTTAATAAGCCATATATATCCATTCATGGAGATATTCTATACAACCATTTAATTAAGCCACATATAAACCCATTCATGGTAGATATTCTAATACAGCCATTTAATAAGCCATATATAACCCAGTTCATGGTCGAATCTAATACAGCCAGTACATTTAATAAGCCATATATAACCAATCATGGTAGAATTCTAATACAGCCATTAGAAGGCCATAGATACACACATTCATGGTAGTCATTCTAATACAGCCATTTAATAGCCAATATAACCCATTCATGGAGATATTATAAACAGCACATTTAATAAGCCATATATACACCATTCATGGTAGATATTCTCTACTACCCCATTGTAAATAAGCCATATAAACCCATAATGGTAGATATTCTAATACAGCATTTAATAAGCCATAATAACCCATCATGGTTAGATATTCTAATACAGACATTTAATAAGCCATATATAACCCAGTATGGTAGATATTCTTAATAAGCTATTTAATAAGCTCATATATAACCCAATTCATCGTATATATTCTAATACAACCATGTAATAAGCCACATATAACACAGTAGATGGTAGATATTCTAATACAGCCATTTAATAAAGCCATTATATAACCCATCCATGGTAGATATTCTTAAACACCATTTAACAGCCTATTATAACCCATTCATGGAGATATTCTAATACAGCCATTAATATAAGCCAGAATAACCCATTCATGGTGATATTCTAATACAAACCAGTTTAATAAGCCACATATAACCCATTCATGGTAGATATTCTAAACAGCCATTTAATAGCAACATATTAAACCCATTCATGGTGATCTTCTAATACAGCCATTTAATAAGCCAAATATAACCCATTCATGGTTAGAATGCTAAGACCGCCATTTTAATAGCCATATATAACCCATTCATGGTAGATATTCTTAATACAGCCATTAATAAGCCATATATACATCATGGTAGTATTCGAATACAGCCATTTAATAAGCCAAAAACCCATTCATGGTATGCTATTCTAATACAGCCATTTAATAAGCCCATATAACCATTCATGGTTAGATATTCTAATACAGCATTTAATAAGCAATAAAAAAAATAACCCCAGTCATGGTAGGATATTCTAATACAGCCATTAATAAGCCATACCCAAATTTCCACATTAAATGATGTCATCTACTTTGTAGTTATCATCTTATGTCATTGGACAAAATATTTACTTCTATTAACAAACAGTTCTACGTGACCCCAAACTTTTGAAATGTAGTGTAACACGCTCACAAACACCCCAGTTATACACACATATACACATAAAGTGTAGCTTATGACACATCACACACAAAAAAAAACCACCGGGAAGAGTGTTTGGGGAGGATGGATATCTCTGTTAACAGCCAAATTAGTATAAATCCCACACTAACTGATGTAAAATCCCCACTCTTAATCCAGTGTCAGGAAATTACAGCCATGGAACCTGGTGTGTGTGCGTATGTCAGTTTGGTGACTCTGAGGTGTGTGTGTCAGTTTCCTGTGACTGCGTGTGTGTTGTTGTGTGTCAGTTTGTGTGAAAGAGTGTGGTGCGATGTCAGTTTGTGTGAATGAGTGTGTGTGTGTGTCAGTTGTGTGACCCCGAGTGTGTGTGTGTGTGTCAGTTTGTGTGAATATTTTGGAAGTTTTGTGCTGGTGTGTGTCATGTGGGTTTGTGTATGTGTGTCTGTGTTTGAGTGTGGGTTAGTGAGGGATGGAGAAACATTTAAACAAACATTGTGCTGTGATACACCACATAAAATCATTCACAAAACATATAGACAAATATACACAAAATACACACAAAACACACCATACAGGTTTCCTTTGTCTTGTCGTTAGACGGTTGAAGAAACATTTCTGCCCGCACATTGAAAAAAGTGGGTTTGAATTCCTCAGGAATGCTTAGTCAGCCTATCCCTTGCTAGGGATGCTGGGAGAGAGATTATAGTATTGGTTTGGTCTTGTGTAAACAAATCGACAGTTGTTTGATACAGATGTTAGTCAAATGCGCAAAAGACAAATTAATTGGTCACAAACACAAAACCGGGACCAGGTGGAGATAACAAATTTACACCACAAACAACAGACGAGCCTTTGCTCCCATATACCATGAACACACAGGACACACACAAAGCCACATTGCATAGGTACCCAAAGATGCCTACAACAAACACAAACCCATTGCTCACAGACACACTGACAAAACAGACAACATTCAGTAACACAGTTTTTTTTTTTTGTAAACAATGACAAACACATTGTACACTGACACCACACAAACACACATGTAAACTGAAACACACAAAACACACATGTGACACGACACACGCAAACACCACATGTACACTGATACACACAAAACACACGGTACACTGACACACAAAACACCACATGTACACTGACACCATTACAACAATGTTTACATGAACACGCAAACCAACACATGTCCACTGACACACGCAAAACACACATGTACACTGACACATTCAACCACACATGATCTGACACACACAAACACACATGTATAATGACACACAAAAAGCACAATTGTACAAGACGTACATATGGAACGACAAACACAATAAACTAACACCACACAAGCACACATGTACACGTTACATGTACATCTGGAACACACAAAACACACATGTACATGACACACACACACACAAAACACACAAGGTACCACTGACAACATCTACACTGACACACACAAACACACACAGTACCTGAACATAAAAAACAACATGTACACTGACACATCAAACAAACTGTATACTGACACACACAAACACAATGTCTAACTACACACAAAACACACATGTACACTGATGTAAATATGGACACACAAAACACAATGTACAGAACACACAACAAGCACACATGTACCACTGACCACATTACAACGGATACACAAACCACATGTACACTGACACAAAGGACAGTCCAGCTTGCTCCTCAGACGCACAATGCCTGAGGTGGTTACGATGGGAGGTTGATTGTGTTTACTGCCATGTAATGGGAGGACAGTGGCAGGAGGATTCATATAAAATGAAATACAGGACCAGGAGGACAGAGGCCTAATCAAAAACACACACATTGTGTCAATCCTATATGCACAAACAACACACATGTACACAGAGAAAATACTACCACACAACATATATATTACACAAATTACATTTTATAAACGTACACATAGATGCTCAGCTACACACCTTTACACAACACAAGTTATGTTACATAGTAACAAGGTACATTCAAGTTACACACTTAAGGTGGGGCCGCACATCATAAACAATGTAGCCTGATCAATTAACACAACTGATACAATTGTATACAGTTAACAAAAGATCCTCAGCACGACGATGACACACACACACAGTGTACCCCAACACACACAGTGTCCCCCATACACACACACAACACACAGTGTCCCCCCCATACACACACAACACACACACACACAGTGTCCCCCCCTACACACACCACAACACACCCAG
Source organism: Hymenochirus boettgeri (assembly GCA_019447015.1). Taxonomy (NCBI): domain Eukaryota; kingdom Metazoa; phylum Chordata; class Amphibia; order Anura; family Pipidae; genus Hymenochirus; species Hymenochirus boettgeri. Next base: position 137,075 of record JAACNH010000648.1, read on the forward strand.
TTGTCCTCCCATACACACACACAACACACAACAAACAGTGTCCCCCATACACACACACACAGTGCCCCCCCCCCATAAACACACACACACCAGTTGATATGTAGCGCACACACCCTGCTTCCATTTCCATCATCCATTAGCAGGTGTTGACAGCTGATCCAGGGCCCCCCAGCTTGTACCCCCCCCTCACTGACAAGCACCCAAAGACCCCCAGATCCATTAACCTTCCCACCTCACACAGACCCCAGGTCGACGGTTTGTCAATGGATCTCTGTGCCCAGTCTGTGCCAGTCTGTGCCCAGTAGCATCACATCCCTGGCAGTGCAAGTCTGTGGGCATGACGCAGCAACTCGCTATGCCCAAGAGAGAAGGACACAAGGAACAGAATCCACGGGGACCAGAGAGACAGAGAGAAGGGGGAGAGGGGGAGGGGGAGAGAGGGGGGGGGGAAGGGAGGGGGGGAGAGGGGAGGGGGAGAGAGGGGGGGAGGAGGAAGGGGGAATGAGCACATTGTGCACACTCAATACAGGGGGACTATACAGCAGGCAGGCACCGCACTACAATACGGGAGCGACCAATTCACTTCCACTTGCCTTGGGCCCCTGAGGGCTATTGGCTTAGGGGCCACAAAAACGAGTCAGATAGTCACAATCAGCGGATTAGAGAGAGCTTAATTAGAACACGCCCCTTCCCAAACAGAAGCCCTGAATGAATGTAAATGAACTGAACTCTCCCCCCAGGACAAACTACAGTTAAATAGGAATTGACCAGCGTCACAAACCCCTACGTGGTCCGTTACGGACCGTTAACCCGCTAACTCCAGATGTTTAAAAAACTACAACTCCCAGCCATTCCTGTCTGAGCCCGGTAGGGAGTGAGGCCCGACCACCAGGCGTGTCATTTCTCCGACTGTCATATCGGTGCCCATAGATATGAGATTACATATTGGTCTAATCTATAAGCTTATTGAGCGTGGCGGTTTTCGTACCTTCCAACGTCCCCACAACGGCCTGGCCCGTTCATTTTTGCAAAAAGCATTGTCAGTCACCAAAATGCCGGCAGGCGGAACGTTAAAAAGGCGCAAAATAGCAATACCGCGCCCTTTAGCCTGTCTGGTGCCAATAAAGCAGTGAAGGCAATTATATTTATATATTACTATAATATATATACACAGTGATTATAATAGATCTACTATAGTCAAAAAAACATTTTGATCAACAATTCAAAAAAGTTTGTTCTTTTAAATTCCAACCGGACACAGGTTCACACACACCAAACTGAGTTCCATTCAGTCATGGGCAACATATTTAAAGGGTAGTGTAAAAAAAAAATTTGGACCAATCATCCAAAAAGGTAGTCTGGTTATCCCCAATCTTTGACACGAGTACAAACACCAACTGACCACCTTCTTTAATCAGTGGCCCAGACATATTTAAGGGTAAGTAAAAAAATGTACTAATCATTGGCATTATTGAGTTTTAAAATCTGCAGCACAACACACACATTCCCTTCCAGAATGCAGGGCCTTTTCAAGGCCAAATTCAAAGTTTATACTTAAACATTTCCCTTTCTAGTTATTATTAATTTGGCTTAAAAGAGATTCCTGTTTTTCTATTTCTTTCTTTCTTTTATTCTTCTTCTTCTTCTTCTTTTTCTTCTTCCGTTTTATTTTCTTCGCTTGTTTGGACCGTATCTCTTCCCACAGTTTTTGAGCTAGAGGGACTGAAATTCGGTACAGACGTGGCGGGGGGGCATAGTTATTTGGTGGGAGAAGTGTGTATCTTCTAGTAAGGAATCGGCGGAGCGTTACGGCGTTTTGTTATCTGCGAATTTCCGGACATTTTTTTCCCATAGACTATAAGGGTACAATCCTCAAAATGTGGATATATCGAAGTTTAAGGGTTAGTTTCTATGTCATAAACACCAAATGTTGGATCCAAACACCCACAGGTTACACCCACCTTTGACCTACCTTTCCATTGCAATGGAAGCCATACTCAAAGGGTAACTAAAGTCAAAAAACTAAGTTGGAGTCAATGATCAATAAAAACGTTAGTTATATGGCCCATACATGCAAAAAAATATACCACCACCACCTCAGATAGGATATACACACGGGTAACACACACCTATGACCTCCTTCCATTCATGTGGTTAGCAGACTAAAGGGTAACTATAGACAAAAAAATTTATTTTGACTAATCAGTATGAAAGGTTTTTTTTCAAACCCCCAAACCACACACAGGTACACACCACCTAATGACCTTACCACTAAATTACGTGGCCAAGCCACTATTAAAGGGAACGATGTAAAAAAAATTTTGACCAATCATCAAAAAAGGTAATTTTTAACCCCCAACCTAAACCCAGGTACACACAACCTACTGAACATACCCCTCCATTACGGTGGCAAGGCTCAAAACTTTAAGGGTAAATAGTAAGTACCCTTAAGTAAAAAAAAAATAATTTTGACCCATCATCAAAAAAAAGTTTAGTGATGAATGTGTCTATGGAGGCCCAAAACCTCCCAATGTTCCAGCAATGCCCCCAAATCCTGGACTATTTACTTTACAGTTGAATTGTCTGAATTCCGGTGTGATGAGTTGAAAAACATTTTGTAGGGACCTGCGAGGTAGCAATCGTTGTGTGGGCCTTTTAGCATTAGGATCGTATCCACCAAATATAGCTACATGCCCAAGACAAAGGGCCCAGTTGATGATAACAAACCAATATGATGTGTCACCCACTTCACAAATAACATTCCCTATGCACGCGAAAAGAATGAGACTGTACAACCCTTAAACAACCCCTTTTATTTCCCAGTAAATATAATATTATTGGGTACCACCACCATAGGATATAGGAACCACAAACATTTTCTTTTGTCTTTTTCATTCTTGGATCATAGGCAGATGACTACTATGAGTCACCTCCACGGAAGCGAATAGAGGTTAATGGAGCAGAATATGAGGTAATGGAACAGAATGTGAGGTAATGGAGCAGAATATGAGGTAATGGAACAGAATATGAGGTAATGGAGCAGAATATGAGGTAATGGAACAGAATATGGGGCAAGAATAGGAAGTAGGGAGCAGAAGCAGATAGGATGAAAGGGAGCAGATTAGGAGTCAGGGGAACAGAATAGGTGGGAGGGGAACGAGGGAGGGGAAAAGAATAGGAGGGGAGGGGAAAAGAATATTAGGGAGGGTAACAGAATAGGAGGGAGGGGAACAGAATAGGACTGGGGAGGGGCACAGAATTGGAGGGAGGGGAACAGAATAGGAGGCAGGGGAACAGATATGAGGGAGGGGAACGAATAGGGGAGGGAGGGGAAACAGAATAGGAGGGAGGGGAACAGAATAGGAGGGAGGGGAACAGAATAGGAGGCAGGGGAACGAATAGGAGGGCGGGGAACAGAATAGGGAGGGAGCGGGAAAGAATAGGAGGGGGAACAGAATAGGAGGCAGGGGAAACAGAATAGGAGGGAGGGGACAGGATAGGAGGGAGGGGAAACAGAAATAGGAGGCAGGGGAAACAGAATAGGAGGCCAGAGGAGGAACAGAATAGGAGGTAGGGGGTAGGGTAACAGAATGGAGGGGAGAGGGAAATGATTGTTCTATAATACTGTACATAAGGTACTATATACTGTACTAATACTTGTACTATATTCTGTACTATATGTATACGGTATTATTACTGTAGGAACCCTCTCTTTGGAAATATGCACAGCAAGTTTACCAGAGCTGTTACCAGGGCGTTAACTACTACCCTGCCACCCCAGCGACCGGGGGCAAAGGGAGTCCGGGGCCGGTTCATATAAAGCTTTTGGTTTTTATTTAAGTTTTTTTTTCTTAAACTTGCGCTTGGGTGTAAGGTCCTGATACGAAAACTTCTTGGACTTCTGGGACTCTGGATCTGGAATCTGGACTCTGGGCTCTGGGACTATGGACTATGGGACTCTGGACTCTGGGACTTGGGACTCTGGAATCTGGACTCTGGGAACTCTGGATCTGGAATTGGGACTATGGACTCTTGGGACTCTGGGACTCGGGGGGACCTCTGGACTCTGGGACTCTGGGACTCTGGATCTGACTCATGGACTCTGGAACTCTGGATTGGACTTGGGAATCTGGCTCGGGACTCTGGACTCTGGGAATCGGGACTTCTGGAAATCTGGGACTCTGGGACTTGGACTCTGGAACTTGGACTTGGGGACTCGGGACTCTGGACCTCTGGACTCTGGGGACTCTGGGGAGGACTCTGGGGACTCTGGGACTCTGGGACCTCTGGACTCTGGGACTCTGGGACTCTGACTCTGGAATCGGGACTCTGGACTCGGGGGAATCTGGACTCTGGGCCTCTGGGACTCTGGGAACCTCTGGGAATCTGGAATCCTATGGGACTCGGACTATGGGACTCTGGACTCTGGACTCTGGGACTCTGGGACTCTGGGACTATGGACTCTGGGACTTCTGGACTCTGGGACTCTGGACTTCTGGAATCTGGACTCTGGGACTTGGGGGACTCTGGACTCTGGGACTATGGGACGCGGGACTCTGGGACTCTGGACTCTGGACCTTCGGAAATCTGGGACTCTGACTCGGCATCTGTGCCTATGGACTTCTGGAATCTGGACTGGGGACCTCTGGGACTCTGGACTATGGGACTCTGGAATCGGGACTCTGGGACCTCTGGGACTTGGATATGGAACTCGGATCTGGACTCTGGGACTCTGGGGACTCTGGACTATGGGACCCTCTGGGACTCGGGGACCTCGGACTCTGGACGCTGGACTATGGATTCTGGGGACTCTGACCTGGGACTTGGACTATGGGAATCTGGAATTGGGGGACTCGACTTGGACTCTGGGACTCTGGGGACTCTTTGGTGTTGCGGATGTGGTGGTGTTTTGGTTGGGAGGTTGTGGTGGTGGAATGTGGGGTGTGGATGTGGGATGGATGTGGACTGGGTGATGTGTTTGGGACGGAGATTTGGGATGGGGTGTGTGTCCGTGGTGGGTGTTGGGTTGTGGATGGGTGGTGTGTGTGCTGGTGGACTTGGGATGTGTGTGGTGTGTGGGTGTGGAGGATGGACGGGTGTGGTTGGGATTGGGGACTGTGGATGTGGATGTGTGGGTGGGTGGGGGTGGATGGTGTTTGGGTTGGGGCTGGGTGGATGGGGATTTTTTCGTTTGGATTGGTGGTGTGTGTGTGTGAGGTGGGGACTCTGGGATTGTGTGGAGGATGTGGGTGGGGATGGTGTGTGTGTGGTGTGGGAGGGGATGGGTGTGGGTGGACTCTGGAACTGGTGAGAACTCTTGGGATCTGGACTCGGACTCGGGACTCTGCCCCTGCCCTTCCCTTGAGGAGGGGGGGGACCGAGAGGGGGACCTCTTGGGACTCCTGGACTCTTGGGAGGGAGGACCCTATGGCTGACTTCTGGGATCTGGTATGGGGTCTGGTTGTGGGACTATTGGGAACTCTGGGGGGCCTCGGGGACTTGGACTCTGGACTCTCTGGATGGACTCTGGCGACTCCTTGGATGGGACCTCTTGGGGACTCATGGCTTTCTGGACTCTGGGACTATGGACATCGTTGAATCTGGGACTCTGGGATCTGGGTTGCGGAACTCTGGACTCTGGAGAATCTGGATCTGGGACTCTGGACTCTGGACTCTGGGACTCTGGACTCTGGGGGACTATGGACTATGGACTCTGGGACTTGGAATCTGGGACTATGGATTCTGGGGACTCTGGACTCTGAATTGGACTCTGGAATAGAGTCCCAGAGTCCCAGAGTCCCAGAGTCCAGATTCCAGAGTCCAGAGTCCAGAGTCCCAGAGTCCAGAGTCCCAGAGTCCAGAGTCCCAGAGTCCCAGAGTCCAGAGTCCAGAGTCCCAGAGTCCAGATTCCAGAGTCCAGAGTCCAGAGTCCCAGAGTCCCAGAGTCCAGAGTCCAGAGTCCAGAGTCCCAGAGTCCAGAGTCCAGAGTCCAGAGTCCCAAGTGTACATGTGTGCTTGTGTGTGTTAGTGTACATGTGTGTTTGTCTGTCCATATGTACGTCAGTGTACATGTGTGCTTTTGTGTGTCAGTATACATGTGTGTTTGTGTGTGTCAGTATACATGTGTGTTTGAATGTGTCAGTGTACATGTGTGTTTGCGTGTGTCAGTGTACATGTGTGTTTGCGTGTGTCAGTGTACATGTGTTTTATGTGTCAGTGTACATGTGTGTTTGTGTGTGTCAGTGTACATGTGTGTTTGTGTGTATCAGTGTACATGTGTGTTTGCGTGTGTCAGTGTACATGTGTGTTTGTGTGTGTCAGTGTACAAGGTCATAGGTGTGTGTTACCCGTGTGTATATCTATCTGAGGTGGTGGGTATATGTTTTTTGCATGTATGGCCATATAACTAACTTTTATTGATCATTGATCCAACTTAGTTTTTTGACTTTAGTTACCCTTTGAGTATGGCTTCCATGGCAATGGAAAGGTAGGTCAGAAGGTGGGTGTACCTGTGGGGTGTTGGGGTATCAACATTTGTGTTTATGACCATGAAACTAACCCTTAAACTTCGATATATCCACATTTGAGGATTGTACCTTATAGTCTATGGGAAAAAAATGTCCGGAAATTCGCAGATACACGCCGTAACGCTCCGCCGATTCCTTAGCTAGAAGATACACACTTCTCCTATATGCCCCGCACGTCTGTACCGAATTCATGTCTCTAGCTCAAAAACTGTGGGAGAGATACGGTCCAAAAAGCGAAGAATAAAACGGAAGAAGAAAAAGAAGAAGAAGAAGAAGAAGAAGAAGAAGAAGAAATAGAAAGAACAGGAATCTCTTTTAAGCCAAATTAATAATAACTAGAAAGGGAAAGTTTAAGTATAAACTTTGAATTTGGCTTGAAAGGCCTGCATTCTGGAAGGGAATGTGTGTGTTTGTGCTGCAGATTTTAAAACTCAATAATGCCAATGATAGACATTTTTTTACTTACCCTTAAATATGTCTGGCACTGAATTAAAGGTAGGTCAGTTGGTGTGTGTGTACTCGTGTCAGATTGGGGATAACAGACTACCTTTTTGGATGATTGGTCAAATATTTTTTTTTACACTTACCCTTTAAATATGTTGCCCATGATGAATGGGAACTCAGTTGGTGTGTGAACCTGTGTCGGTTGGAATTTAAAAAACAAACTTTTTTGATTGTTGATCAAAATGTTTTTTTGACTATAGTATATATAATACTGTGTATATATATATAGTAATATATATATTGCCTTCACTGCTTTTATTGGCACCAGACAGGCTAAAGGCGCGGTATTGCTATTTTGCGCCTTTTAGACGTTTCCGCCTGCCGGACATTTTTGTGACTGACATGCGTTTGCAAAATGAACGGGCCAGGCACGTTGTGGGGACGTTGGAAGGTAAGAAAACCGCCAGCGCTCAGTATCTTATAGATTAGACCAATATGTAATACTCATAGTCTATGGGCACCTGATATGACAGTCGGAGAAATGACCGCCTGGTGTGTCGTGCCTCACTCCTACCGGGCTCAGACAGGAATGCTGGGAGTTGTAGTTTTTAAACATCTGGAGTTAGCGGGTTACGGTCGTAACGGACACGTTAGGGGTTTGTGACGCTGGTCAATTTCCTATTTACTGTAGTTGTCCTGGGGTGGAGAGTTACAGTTCATTTACATTCATTCAGGGCTCTGTTGGGAAGGGGCGCCTGTTCTATTAAGACTCTTCTCTATCCCTGATTGTGACTATTCTGACTCGTTTTTGTGGCCCCTAAGCCAATAGCCCTCAGGGGCCCAAGGCAAGTGGAAGTGAATTGGTCGCTCCCGTATTGTAAGTGCGGTGCCTGCCCTGCTGTATAGTCCTGTATTGAGTGTGCACAATGTGCTCATCCCCCTTCCTCCTCCCCCCCTCTCTCCCCCTCCCCTCTCCCCCCCTCCCTTCCCCCCCCCTCTCTCCCCCTCCCTCTCCCCCTTCTCTCTGTCTCTCTGGTCCCCTGGATTCTGTTACCTTGTGTCTCTCTGGGCAAGCGAGTTGCTGACGTCAGCCCACAGACTTGCACTGCCAGGGATGTGATGCTACTGGGCACAGACTGGGCACAGACTGGGCACAGATGACCATGACACCGTCGACCTGGGGTCTGTGTGAGGTGGGAAGGTTAATGGATTCTGGGGGTCTTGGGTGCTGTCAGTGAGGGGGGTACAAGCTGGGGGCCCTGGATCAGCTGTCAACCTGCTAATGGAGATGGAAATGGAAGCAGGGTGTGTGCGCTACATATCACTGGTGTGTGTGTGTGTATGGGGGGGGCACTGTGTGTGTGTGTATGGGGGACACTGTGTTGTGTGTTGTGTGTGTGTAGGGGACACTGTGTGTGTGTGTGTGTGTAGGGGGGACACTGTGTGTGTGTGTGTGTGTGTATGGGGGGGACACTGTGTGTGTGTGTGTGTGTATGGGGGGACACTGTGTGTGTTGGGGTACACTGTGTGTGTGTGTCATCGGTCTGTGCTGGAGGATCTTTGTTACTGTGATACAATGTATCAGTTGTGTTAATTGTATCAGGCTACATTTGTTTATGATGTGCGTGCCCCACCTTAAGTGTGTAACTTGAATGTGAACCTTGTTACTATGTAACAATAATGTGTTGTGTAAAGGTGTGTAGCTGAGCATCTATGTGTACGTTTATAAAAATGTATGTGTGTAATATATATGTGTGTGGTAAGTATTTTCTCTGTGTACATGTGTGTGTTGTGCATATAGGATGACACAATGTGTGTGTTTTTGATTAGGCCTCTGTCTCCTGGTCTGTATTTCATTATTATATGAATCTCCTGCACTGTCTCCCATTACATGTCAGTAAACACAATCACCTCCCATCGTAACACTCAGCATTGTGTGTCTGAGCAACGGACTGTCTTGTGTCAGTGTACATGTGTGTTTGTTGTATCCGTTGTATGTGTCAGTGTACATGTGTGCTTGTGTGTGTTTGTACATGTGTTTGTGTGTGTCCATATTTACATCAGTGTACATGTGTGTTTTGTGTGTCAGTTAGGACATTGTGTTTATGTGTGTGTCAGTATACAGTTTGTTTGTATGTGTCAGTGTACATGTGTTTTATGTGTCAGTGTACATGTGTGTTTGTGTGTGTCAGTGTAGATGTGTGTCAGTGTACTTGTGTGTTTGTGTGTGTGTGTGTCAGTGTACATGTGTGTTTGTGTGTTCCAATTACATGTAACATTCCAGAGTCCGAGTCCCAGATCCAGTCCAGAGTCCAGAGTCCCAGAAGTCCCAGAGTCCAGAGAGTCCCAGATTCCAGAGTCCAGAGTCCCAGAGTCCCAGTCCATCCATCCCAGAGTCCCAGAGTCCAGAGTCCCAGACCAGTCCCAGAGTCCCCAGAGTCACCCATTAGTTTCCAGAGTCCCAGAGTCCCGATCCCCAGAGTCCAAAGTCCAGAGTCCCCAGAGTCCCAGAGGTCCAGAGTCCAGAGTCCCAGATTCCAGAGTCCAAGTCCCAGAGTCCAGAGTCCCAGAAGTCCCGAGTTCCAGGTCCAGATCCATAGTCCCAGATTCCCAGAGTCCCTCCAGAGTCCCGTCCCACATCCAAGTTCCAGAGTCCAGAGTCCCAGAGTCCAGATTCCCAGAGTCGCAGAGTCCCCCAGTCCAGTCAGATCCAAGTCCAGAGTCCCAAGCCAGAGTCCAGTCCCAGAGTCCAGAGTCCCAAGTCAGTCCGAGTCCAGAGTCCAGATTCCAGAGTCCAGAGTCCCAGAGTCCAGATTCCAGAGTCCCAGAGTCCCAGATCCATAGTCCAGAGTCCCAGAGTCCAAGTCCAGAGCCCAGAGTCCCGTCCAGATCCGAGTCCAGAGTCCCAAGTCCAGAAGTTTTCGTTACAGTGACCTTACACCAACCTCAAGTTTTAAAAAAAACTTAAATTAAACCAAAAGCTTTATATGAACCGGCCCCGGGCCCTCTTATGCCCCCGGTCGCTGGGGTGGCAGGGGTAGTAGTTACGCCACTGGTAACAAGCTCTGGTAAACTGCTGTGCATGATTTCCAACAGAGAGGGCTCCTACAGTATAATACAGTATAATATATAGTACAGTATATAGTACAGTATATAGTACAGTATATAGTACAGTATAGTACAGTATTATAGAATCTAATCATTTCCCTCTCCACTCCATTCTGTTACCCTACCTCCTATTCTGTTCCCCTGCCTCCTATTCTGTTTCCCCTGCCTCCTATTCTTTTCCCCTCCCTCCTATTCTGTTTCCCCTCCCTCTATTCTGTTCCCTCTGTCCCTGCCTCCTATTCTGTTCCCCGCCTCCTATTCTGTTACCCTCCCTCCTATTCTGTTCCCCTGCCTCCTATTCTGTTCCCCTCCCTCCTTTCGTTCCCCTCCCTCCTATTCTGTTCCCCTCCCTCCTATGCTTTCCCTCCCTCCTATTCTGTTCCCTGCCTCCTATTCTGTTCCCCTGCCTCCTATTCTGTTCCCCTCCCTCCATTCTGTTTCCCCTGCCTCCTATTCTGTTCCCCTCCCTCCTATTCTTTTCCCCTCCCTCCTATTCTGTTCCCCTCCCTCCTATTCTGTTCCCCTGCCTCCTATTCTGTTCCCCTCCCGCCTTTCGTCCCCTCCCCCTATGCTGTTCCCACCTCCTCACCTCCATCTGTGCCCCTCCCCTATTCTGTCCCCTGATTTTCTGTTCCCCCTCCTCCATTCTGCCCTCCTATTCTGTTCCCCTCCTCTATCTGTTACCCTCCCTAATATTCTTTTCCCCTCCCTCCTATTCTGTTCCCCTCCCTCGTTCCCCTCCCACCTATTCTGTTCCCCTGACCCTAATCTGCTCCCTTTCATCCTCTTCTGCTCCCTTACTTCCTATTCTTGCCCCATATTCTGTTCCTTACTCATATCTGCTCCTTACCTCATCTTCTGTTCCATTACCTCAATTCTGCTCCAGTACCTCATATTCTGCTCCGTCGGCAGTGTGACTCCATAGTAGTCATCTGCACATGATCCAAAAGTGCAGACAAAGAAAATGTTGTGTTCTATATCCTATGGGTGGTGGGACCCAATAATATTATATTTACTGGGATGTAAAGGGGTTGTTTAAGGGTTGTACAGTCTCATTCTTTCCGTGCATAGGGAATGTTATTTGTGAAGTGGGTGACACATTCATTTGGTTTGTTATTCAGTCACTGGGCCCTTTGTCTTGGCAGGGAGCTATATTTGGTGGATACGGATCACTATAATGCTGCCACACACAACGATTTCTACCTCGCAAGGTCCCTACAATGTTTCACCGACATTCAGACAACAGTCAACTGTAAAGAAATAGTCCAGGATTGGGGGCATTGCTGGAACATTGGGAGGTTTGGCCTCCTATAGACACATTCAGACAAACTTTTTTGATGATTGGTCAAAATTAGTTTTTTTTTACTTAAGGGTAACTTTACTAGTTACCCTTAAAGTTTTGGCTGCCACCGTAATGGAGGGGTAGGTCAGTAGGTGTGTGTACCTGGGTTAGGTTGGGGGTTAAAAAATTAACTTTTTTGATGATTGGTCAAAAAAAATTTTTGACAATAGTTACCCTTTAAGTAGGGCTGCCACAGTAATTTAGGGGTAGGTCAGTAGGTGTGTGTACCTGTGTGTGGTTGGGGGTTTGAAAAAAAACCTTTCATACTGATTAGTCAAAATAATTTTTTTGTCTATAGTTACCCTTTAGGTATGGCTACCACATGAATGGAAGGGTTAGTCAATAGGTGTGTGTACCCGTGTGTTATACATATCTGAGGTGGTGGGTATATGTTTTTGCATGTATGGCCATATAACTAACTTTTATTGATCATTGATCCAACTTAGTTTTTTGACTTTAGTTACCCTTTGAGTATGGCTTCCATGGCAATGGAAAGGTAGGTCAGAAGGTGGGTGTACCTGTGGGGTGTTGGGGTATCAACATTTGTGTTTATGACCATGAAACTAACCCTTAAACTTCGATATATCCACATTTGAGGATTGTTACCATTATAGTCTATGAGAAAAAATGTCCGAATCCCTAATCGCTGTAAACGCTTCCGCCGATTCCTTAGCTAGAGATAGGCACACTTCTCCATAATGCCCCGCACGTCTGTACCGAATTTCATGTCTCTACTACCACAAAATGTGGGAGGAGATACAGTCCAAAAAGCAGAAGAAATAAAACGGAAGAAGAAAAGAAGAAGAAGAAGAGAGAAGAAGAAGAAATAGAGAAACAGGAATCTCTTTTAAGTCCAAATTAATAATAACTAAAAGGGAAAGTTTAGTATAAACTTTGAATTTGGCTTGAAAGGCCGCATTCTGAAGGGAATGTGTGGTTTGTGCTGCAGATTTTAAAACTCATAATGCCACATGAGGACATTTTTTTTACTTACCCTTTAAATATGTCTGGGCACATGAATTAAAGGTAGGTCAGTTGGTGTGTGTACTCGTGTCAGATTGGGGATAACAGACTAACTTTTTTGATGATTGGTCCAAAATTTTTTTTTTAACTTACCCTTTAAATATGTTTGCCCATGAATGAATGGGAACCTCAGTTGGTGTGTGTACCTGTGTAGGTTGGAAGTTAAAAAACAAACTTTTTTGATTGTTGATCAAAATGTATTTTTGACTATAGTATATATAGTATATACTGTACTATATATATATATATATATTGCCTTCACTGCTTTTATTGCACCAGACAGGCTAAGGCGCGGTATTGCTATTTTGCGCCTTTTTTAGACGTTCCGCCTGCCGGACATTTTTGTGACTGACATCGTTTTTGCAAAATGAACGGGCCAGGCACGTTGTGGGGAGCGTTGGAAGGTAAGAAAACCGCCGCGCTCAGTATCTTATAGATTAGACCAATATGTAATATCTCATAGTCTATGGGCACCTGATATGACAGTCGGAGAAATGACGCCCTGGTAGTGTCCGTGCCCTCACTCCATACCGGGGCTCAGACAGGGAATGCTGGGAGTTGTAGTTTTTAAACATCTGGAGTTACGCGGGTTAACGGTCGTAACTGACACGTTAGGGGTTTGTGACGCTGGTCAATTTCCTATTTATTCTGTAGTTGTCCTGGGGTGGAGAGTTACAGTTCATTTACATCATTCAGTGGCTCTGTTGGGAAGGGGGCGCTGTTCTATTAAAGCTCTTCTCTATCCCTGATTAGTGACTATTCTGACTCGTTTGTGGCCCCTAAGCCAATAGCCCTCAGGGGCCCAAGGCAAGTGGGAAGTGAATTGGTCGCTCCCGTATTGTAAGTGCGGTGCCTGCCCTGCTGTATAGTCCTGTATTGAGTGTGCACAATGTGCTCATCCCCCTCCTTCCCCCCCCCCCTCTCTCCCCCTCCCTCTCCCCCCTTCCCTTCCCCCCCCCCTCTCTCCCCTCCCTCCCCCCTTCTCTCTGTCCTTTGGTCCCCTTGGATTCTGTTCTTGTGTCTCTCTGGGCATAGCGAGTTGGCTGACGTCAGGCCGCACAGCTGCACTGCCAGGATGTGATGCTACTTGGGCACAGACTGGCCACAGACTGGGCACAGATGACCATGGACAACCGTCGACCTGGGGTCTGTGTGAGGTGGGAAGGTTAATGGATCTGGGGGTCTTTGGTGCTGTCAGTGAGGGGGACAGCTGGGGGCCCTGGATCAGCTGTCAACCTCTAATGGAGGATGGAAATGGAAGCAGGGTGTGGCGCTACATATCACTGTGTGTGTGTGTGTGTATGGGGGGGCACTGTGTGTGTGTATGTGGTGGTGACACTGTGTGTGTTGGGTGTGTGTGTGGTGTGTTGTGTGGTGTATGGGGGGGACACGTGTGTTTGTGTGTGTGTGTTAGGGGGGACACTGTGTGTGTGTGGGGTACACTGTGTTTGTGTGTGTGTGTCCATCGGTCTGTGCTGGAGGATCTTTGGTTACTGTATACAATGTATCAGTTGTGTTAATTGTATCAGGCTACCATTTGTTTATGATGTGGGCAGTCCCCACCTTAATGTGTAACAGTGAATGTGTAACATTGTTACTATGTAACCATAAAGTTGTGTTGTGTAAGGTGTGTAGCTGAGCATCTATGTGAACGTTATAAAATGTATGTGTGTAATATATTGTGTTTGGTAAGTATTTCTCTGTGTACATGTGTGTGTTGTGCATATAGGAATTACACAATGTGTGTGTTTGTGATTAGGCCTCTGTCTCCTGGTCTGTATTTCATTATTATATGAATCTCCCTCTGGCACTGTCTCCCATTACATGTCAGTACCACAATCACCTCCCATCGTAACACCTCAGCATTGTGTTCTGAGCACGGGACTGTCCTGTGTGTCGTGTACATGTGTGTTTGTGTATCCGTTGTATGTGTCAGTGACATGTGTGCTTGTGTGTGTTAGTGTACATTGTGTTTTGTGTGTCCAATGTACATCAGTGTACATGTGTGCTTTTGTGTGTCGTATACAGGTTGTGTTTGTGTGTGTGTCAGTTATACATGTGTGTTTGATGTGTCAGTCTACATGTGTTTTATGTGTCAGTGTACATGTGTGTTTGTGTGTGTCAGTGTAGATGTGTGTCAGTGTACATGTGTGTTTGTGTGTGTGTGTCAGTGTACATGTGTGTTTGTGTGTTCATGTAATGTGTGTCAGTGTACATGTGTGTTTGTGTGTGTGTTAAGTGTACAATGTGTGTTTGTGTGTCCATATGTAACGTCAAGTGTACATGTGTGCTTGTGTGTGGTGTCAGTGTAACATGTGGTGTTTGTCTGTCATATGTGGTCAGTGTACATGTGTGTTTTTGTGTGTGTCCGAGTGACATTGTTGTGGTTGTTTGAATGTGTCAGTGTACATGTTGTTGTGTGTGTGTCAGTGTACATGTGGTGTTTGTGTGTGTGTCAGTGTACATGTTTGTTTGTGTGTCATGTTCTGTTTTGTCATTGTCAATGTGTTAACTGAATGTGTCTGTTTGTCAGTTGTATGGGAGCAATGGCCTTGTGTTTTGTAGGCATCTTTGTGTACCTATGCAATTGGCTTTGTGTGTGTCCTGTGTGTCATGGTATATGGGAGCAATAGGCTCGTCTGTTTTTGTGTTAAATTTGTATCTACCTGGTCCGGTTTTGTGTGTTGTTTTCACATGTATTTGTCTTTGCGCATTTGACTACATCGTATCAGAACAACTGTACTGATTTGTTTACACAAGACCAAACCAATACTATAATCTCCCAGCATCCCTAGCAAGGGATAGGCTGACTAAGCATTCTGGGAATTCTAAACTCCCTTTTCAATGTGCGGCAGAAATGTTCTTCAACCGTCTAACTGACAAGACAAGGAAAACCTGTATGGTGTGTGTTTGTGTGTATTTTTTGTTATTTGTTATATGTGTGTATGATTTTATGTGAGTGTCACACATGTTTGTTTAAATGTTTCTCCATCCCTCACTAACACACACTCAAACACAGACACACATACACAAAACAACACTGACACACACACATCACACACACACACAAACACACATATGCTCACACAACTGACACACACACACACTCAGTCACACAAACTGACATACGCACACCACTCGTCACACAAACTGACACACACCACACTCAGTCACACAAACTGACATACCACACACACTCGTCACACAACTGCACACAAACCACTAGTCACCACTGACAACGCACACACACACACGGTGCCATGGCTGGAATGTCTGACACTGGATTAAGAGTGGGGAGGTTTACATCAGTTAGTGTGGGATTTATACTAATTTGGCTGTTAGCAGCAGATATACATCACTTCCCCAAACATCTTCCCTGTGGTTTTTTTTTGTGTGGTGATGTGTCATAGCTACACTTTTGTGTATATAGTGTGTATAACTGTGTTTGTGAGCGTGTACACTACATTTCAAAAGTTTGGGGTCACGTAGAACTGTTTGTTAATAGAAGTAAATATTTTGTCCAATGACATAAATGAGAAAATACAAAGTAGATGACATAATGTAATGTGAAATTTGGGTATGGCTTATTAATGGCTGTAATTAGAATATCTACCATGAATGGTTTTTATATATGGCTTATTAATGGCTGTATTAGAATATCTACCATGAATGTTTATATATGGCTTATTAAATGGCTGTATTAGAAATCTACCATGAATGGGTTATATATGGCTATTAAATGGCTGTAGTAGAATATCTACCATGAATGGGTTATATATGGCTTATTAATGGCTGTATTAGAATATCTACCATGAAGGGTTATTATATGGCTTATTAATGGCTGTATTAGAATATCTACCATGAATGGGTTATATTGGCTTATTAAATGGCTGTATTAGAATATCTACCATGAATGGTTTATAATGGCTTATTAAAGTGGCTGTATTAATATTTACCATGAATGGTTATATATGGCTTATTAAATGGCTGTATAGAATATCTACCATGAATGGGTTATATATGGCTTATTAACTGGCTGTATTAGAAATATCTACCATGAATGGGTTATATATGGCTTATTAAATGGCTGTATTAGAATATCTACCATGGAATGGGTTATATATGGCTTATTAAATGGCTGTATAGAATATCTACCATGAATGGGTTATTATGGCTTATTAACATGGCTTGTATTAGAATATCTACCATGAATTGGTTATATAGGGCTTTTAAATGGCTTGTATTAGAATATCTACCATGATGGGTATATATGGCTTATAATGCTTATTAGAATATCTACCATGAATGGTTTATGGTCTTATTAAATGTGCTGTATTAGAATATCTACCATGAATTGGGTTATATATGGCTTATTAAATGGCTGTATTAGAATATCTACCATGAATGGGTTATATATGGCTTATTAAATGGCTGTATTAAATATCTACCATGAATGGGTTATATATGGCTTATTAAATGGCTGTATTAGAATATCTACCATGAATGGGTTATATATGGCTTATTAAATGGCTGTATTAGAATATCTACCATGAATGGGTTATATCTGGCTTATTAATGGCTGTATTAGAATATCTACCATGAATGGGTTATATATGCTTATTAAATGGCTGTATTAAATCATCTACCATGAATGGGTTATATATGGCTTATTAAATGGCTGTAAGAATATCGAATCATAATGGGTTATATTATGGCTTATTAAATGGCTGTATTAGAATCTCACCATGAATGGGTTAATATGGCTTATTAAAGGCTGATTAAATATCTACCTGAATGGGTTATATATGGCTTATTAAATGCTGTATTAGAATATCTACCATGAATGGGTTATATATGGCCTTATTAAATGGCTGTATTAGAATATCTACCATGAATGGGTTATATATGGCTTTATTAAATGGCTGTATTAGAATATCTAACATAATGGGTTAATATGGGCTTATTAAATGGCTGTATTAGAATATTCTACCATGAATGGGTTATTATAGCTTATTAAATGCGGTATTATAATATCTACCATGAATGGGTTATATATGGCTTATAAATGGCTGTATTAGAATATCTACCATGAATGGGTTATATATGGCTTATTAAATGGCTGTATTAGAATATCTACATAAATGGGTTATATATGGCTTATTAAATGGCTGTATTAGAATATCTACCATGAATGGGTTATATATGGCTTATTAAATGGCTGTATTAGAATATCTACCATGAATGGGTTATATATGGCTTATTAAATGGCTGTAATTAGAATATCTACCATGATGGGTTATATGTGCTTATTAAATGGTTGTATTAGAATATCTACCATGAATGGGTTATATAGGCTTATTAAATGGCTGTATTAGAATCTACCATGATGGGTTATATATGGCTTATTAAATGGTGTATTAGAATATCTACCATGATTGTTTATATATGGCTTATTAAATGGCTGTATTAGAATATCTACCATGAATGGGTTATATATGGCTTATTAAATGGCTGTATTAGAATATCTACCATGAATGGGTTATATGTGGCTTATTAAATGGTTGTATTAGAATATATACCATGAATGGGTTATATATGGCTTATTAAATAGCTGTATTAGAATACTACCATGAATGGGTTTATATATGGCTTTTAAATGCTGTATTAGAATATCTACCATGAATGGGTTATATATATGGCTTATTAAATGGCTGGTATTATAATATCTACCATGAATGGGTTATATATGGCTATTATGCTGTATAGAATACTACCAGAATGGGTTATATATGCTTATTATGGCTATTAGAATATCTACCATGAATGGTTATAATGCTTATTAATGGCTGTATTAGAATATCTACCATGAATGGGGTTAATATATGGCTTATTAAATGGCTGTATTAGAATATCTACCATGAATGGGTTATATATGTTATATTATGGCTGTATTAGATATCTACCATGAATGGGTTATATATGGCTTATTAAATGGCTGTATAGAATATCTAACCATGAATGGGGTTATATATGGGCTTATTAAATGGCTGTATTAGAATATCTACCATGAATGGGTTATATATGGCTTATTAAATGGCTGTATATAGAATATCTACCATGAATGGGTTATATATGGCTATTAATGGCTGTATTAGAATCTACCATGAATGGGTTATATATTGGCTTATTAAATGGCTGTTTAGATATTCTACCATGAATGGGTTTATATAGGCTTATTAAATGGCTGTATTAGAATATCTACCATGAATGGGTTATATATGGCTTATTAAATCTTGTATTAGAATATCTACCATGAATGGGTTATATATGGCTTATTAATGGCGTATTAAATATCCCATGAATGGGTTTTATATGGCTTTTAATGGCTGTATTGAATATCTACCATAATAGTTATATATGGCTTATTAAATGGCTGTTAGAAGAATATCTACATGAATGTTATATATGGTTATTAAATGGCTGTATTAGAATTTACAACATGAATGGGTTATATGCTTATTAATGGCTGTATTAGAATATCTACCATGAATGGGTTATATATGGCTTATTAAATGGGTATTAGAATATCTACCATGAATGGGTTATATATGGCTTATTAAATGGCTGTATTACAATATCTCCCATGAATGGGTTATATATGGCTTATTAATGGCTGTATTAGAATATCTACCATGAAGGGGTTATATATGGCTTATTAAATGGCTGTATTAAGAATATCTACCATGAATGGGTTATATATGGCTTATTAAATGGCTGTATTAGAATATCTACCATGAATGGGTTATATGGCTTATTAAATGGCTGTATTAGAATATCTACCATGAATTGGTTATATATGGCTTATAAATGGCTGTATTAGAATATCTACCATGAATGGGTTATATGTGGCTTATTAAATGACTGTATTAGAATATCTACCATGAATGGGGTATAATATAGCTTATTAAATGGCTGTATTAGAATATCTACCCTGAATGGGTTATATGTGGTTATTAATGGCTGTATTAGAATCTACCATGAATGGGTTATATAGGGCTTATTAAATGGCTGTATTAGAATATCACCATGAATGGGTTATATATGGGCTTATTAATGGCTGTATAGAATATACCATGATGGATATCTGGCTTATAATGGTGTATAGAAACTACCATGAATGGGTTATATATGCTTATTAAATGGCTGTATTAGAATATCTACCATGAATGGGTTATATATGGATTATTAAATGGCTGTATTAGAATATCTACCATGAATGGGTTATATATGGCTTATTAAATGTCCTGTATTAGAATATCTACCATGAATGGGTTATATATGGATTATTAAATGTCTGTATTAGAATATCTACCATGAATGGGTTTATATGGCTATTATGTCTGATTAGAATATCTACCATGAATGGGTTATATATGGGCTTATTAAATGGCTGTATAGAATATCTACCATGAATGGGTTATATATGGCTTATTAAATGGCTGTATTAGAATATCTACCATGAATGGGTTATATATGGCTATAAATGGCTGTATTAGAATATCTACCATGAATGGGTTATTATGGCTTATTAAATGGCTGTATAGAATATCTACCATGAATGGGTTTATATATGGCTTATTAAATGGTGTATTAGAATATCTACCATAAATGGGTTAATATGCTTATAAATGGCTGTTTAGAATATCTACCATAAATGGGTTACATATGGCTTATTAAATGCTGTATTAGAATATCTACCATGAATGGGTTATATATGGCTTATTAAATGGTCTGTATTAGAATATCTACCATGAATGGGTTTATATATGGCTTATTAAATGGCTGTATTAAAATATCTACCATGAATGGGTTATTAGGCTTATTAATGGCTGTATTAGAATATCTACCATGAATGGGTTATATATGGCTTATTAAATGGCTGTATTAGAATATCTACCATGAATGGGTTATATATGGCTTATTAAATGGCTGTATTAGAATATCTACCATGAATGGGTTATATATGGCTATTAATGGCTGTATTAGAATATCTACCATGAATGGGTTATATATAGCTTATTAAATGGCTGTATTAGAATATCTACCATGAATGGGTTATATATGGCTTATTAAATGGCTGTATTAGAATATCTACCATAAATGGGTTATATATGGCTTATTAAATGGCTGTATTTGAATATCTACCATGAATGGGTTATATATGGCTTATTAAATGGCTGTATTAAAGTATCTACCATGAATGGGTTATATTGGCTTATTTACTTAATGGCTCTAGTAGAATATCTACCATGATGGGTTAATTATGCTTGTTAAATGGCTGTATTAGAATATCTACCATGAATGGGTTATATATGGCTTATTAAATGGCTGTAGTAAAATATCTACCATGATGGGTTTATATGGCTATTATGGCTGATTAGAATATCACCATGAATGGGTATAATATGCTTTTAAATGGCTGTTTAGATATCTACCATGAATGGGTTATATGGCTTATTTATGGCTGTATTAGAATATCTACCATGAATGGGTTTATATGGCTTATTAATGGCTTGTATTAGAATATCTAACCATGAATGGGTTATATATGGCTTATTAAATGTCTGTATTAGAAATCTACCATGAATGGTTTATATAGGCTTATTAAATGGCTGTAGTAGAATATCTACCATGAATGGGTTATATATGGCTTATAATGGCTGTATAGAATATCACCATGTGGGTTATATATGGCTTTTAAATGGCTTCTAGTATTAGAATCCCACTGACTGGGTTATATATGGCTTATTAAATGGCTGTAGTAGAATAATCTAACCATGAATGGGTTATATATGCTTATTAAATGCTGTATAAATCTACCATGAATGGGTTATATATGGCTTATTAAATGGCTGTAGTAGAATATCTACCATGAATGGGTTATATATGGCTTATTAAATGGCTCTAGTAGAATATCTACCATGAATGGGTTATATATGGCTTATTAAATGGATGTAGTATCTAGTAGAATATCTACCATGAATGGGTTATATATGGCTTATTAAATGGCTGTATTAGAATATCTACCATGAATGGGTTATATATGGCTTATTAAATGGCTGTATTAGAATATCTACCATGAATGGGTTATATATGGCTTATAAATGGCTGTACTAGAAATCTACCATGAATGGGTTATATATGGCTTATTAAATTAATGGCTCTAGTAGAATATCTACCATGAATGGGTTATATATGGCTTATTAAATGGCTGTATTAGAATATCTACCATGAATGGGTTATATATGGCTTATTAATGGCTGTAGTAGAATATCTACCATGAATGGGTTATCTATGGCTTATTAAATGGCTTATAGAATATCTACCATAATTGGTTATACATATGGCTTATTAATGGCTGTATTAGAATATCTACCATGAATGGGTTATACATGGCTTTATTAAATGCTGTATTAGAATATCTACCATGAATGGGTTATACATGGCTTATTAAATGGGCTGTATATAATATCTACCATGAATGGGTTATATATGGCTTATTAAATGGCTGTATTAGATATCTACCATGAGATGTTATATATGGCTTATTAAATGGCTGTATTAGATAATCTACCATGATGGGTTATATATGGCTTATTAAATAATGGCTTAGTGAATATCTACCATGAATGGGTTATATATGGCTTATTAAATGCCTGTATTAGAATATCTACCATGAATGGGTTATAATGGCCTTATTAAATGGCTGTATTAGAATATCTACCATGAATGGGTATATAATGGCTTATTAAATGTCTGTATTAGAATATCTACCATGAATGGGTTATATATGGCTTATTAAATGGCTGTAGTAGATAATCTACCATGAATGGGTTATATATGGCTTTTAAATGGCTGTATTAGAATATCACATGAATGGGTTATATTGGCTTATTAAATGGCTTAGTAGAATATCTACCATGAATGGGTTTATATGGCTTATTAAATGGCTGTAGTAGATATCTACCATGATGGGTTATATTGGCTTATTAAATGCTGTAGTAGAATATCTACCATGAATGGGTTATTATGGCTTATTAAATGGCTGTAGTAGAATATCTACCATGAATGGGTTATATATGGCTAATTAATGGCTGTAGTAGAAATATCTACCATGAATGTTTTTATATGCTTTTAATGGCTGTGTAGAATATCTACCATGAATGTTTTAATGTCTTATTAAATGGCTGTATTAGAATATCTACCATAATGGTTATATTGGCTTTTAAATGGCTCTAGTAAATATCTACCAATGGGTTATATATGGCTTATTAATGGCTGTATAGAATATCTACCATGAATGGGTTTATATATGGCTTATTAAATGGCTGTATTAGAATATCTACCATGAATGTTATATATGGCTTATTAAATGGCTGATTAGAATATCTACCATAATGGTTTATATATGGCTTATAAATGCCTGTATTAGAAATATTCTACCATGAATGGGTTATATATGTTATTAAATGGCTGTATTAGAATATCTACCATGAATGGGTTATATATGGCTTATTAATGGCTGTATAAGAATATCTACCATGAATTGGGTTATATATGGATTATTAAATGGCTGTATTAGAATATCTACCATGAATGGGTTATATATGCTTATTAAATGGCTGTATTAGATAGTAAATCTACCATGAATGGGTTATATATGGCTTATTAAATGGCTGTATTAGAATATCTACATGATGGGATATATATGCTTATTAAATGGCTGTATTAGAATATCTACCATGAATGGGTTATATATAGGCTTATTAAAGCTGTATTAAATATCTACCATGAATGGGTTTATATGGCTTATTAAATGGCTGTTTGAATATCTACCATGAATGGGTTTATATGGCTTATTAAATGGCTGTATAGAATATCTACCATGAATGGGTTATATATGGCTTATTAAATGGCTTATAGAATATCTACCAGATGAATGGGTTATATATGGCTTATTAAATGGCTGTATTAGAATATCTCCCATGAATGGGTTATATATGGCTTATTAAATGGCTGTATAGAATATCTACCAATGAATGGGTTATATATGGCTTATTAATGGCTGTATTAGAATATCTACCATAATGGTTATAACTATGGCTTATTAAATGGCTGTATTAGAATATCTACCATGAATGGGTATATCATGGCTTATTAAATGGCTGTATTAGAATATCTACCATGAATGGGTTTTGGCTTATTAAATGGCTGTATTAGAATATCTACCATGAATGGGTTATATATGGCTTATTAAATGGCTGTATTAGAATATCTACCATGAATGGGTTATATATGGCTTATTAAATGGCTGTATTAGAATATCTACCATGAATGGTTATATTGGCATTAAATTATGCTCTAGTAAATATCTACCAGAAGGGGTTATAAATGGCTTATTAAACTGTCTGTATTAGAATATCTACCATGAATGGGTTATATATGGCTTATTAAATGGCTGTGTATAGAATATCTACCAATGAATGGGTTATATATGGCTTATTAACTGGCTTGTATTAGAATATCTCCCATGAATGGTTTACATATGGCTTATTAATGGCTGTATATAGATATCTACCATGAATGGGTTATACATGGCTTATTTAAATGGCTGTATAGAATATCTACCATGAATGGGTTATACATGGCTTATTAAATGGCTGTTTAGAATCTAACATGAATGGTATATATGGCTTTTAAATGCTGTTTAGAATATCTACCATGAATGGGTTATATATGGTGTATTAAATGGCTGTATTAGAATATCTACCATGAATGGGTTATATATGGCTTATTAAATGTCTGTATTAGAATATCTACCATGAATGGGTTATATATGGCTTATTAAATGGCTGTATTAGAATATCTACCATGAATGGGTTATATATGGCTTATTAATGGCTGATTAGAATATCTACCATGAATGGGTTATATATGCTTATTAAATGTCTGTATTAGAATATCTACCATGAATGGGTTATATATGGCTTATTAAATGCTGTATAGAATATCTACCATTATGGTTATATATGGCTTTTAAATGGCTGTATTAGAATATCTACCATGAATGGATTTATATGGCTTATTAAATGGCTGTATTAGAATATCTACATGAATGGGTTATATATGGGCTTATTAAATGTCTTGTATTAGAATATCTACCATGAATGGGTTATATAGGCTTATTAAATGTCTGTATTAGAATATCTACCATGAATGGGTTATTATGGCTTATTAAATGTCTGTATTATAATATCTACCATGAATGGGTTATATATGGCTTATTAAATGCTGTATTAGAATATCTACCATGAATGGGTTATATATGGCTTATAAATGGCTGTATTAGAATATCTACCATGAATGGGTTATATATGGCTATTAAATGGCTGTATTAGAATATCTACCATGATGGTTTATATATGGCTTATTAAATGGCTGTATTAGAATATCTACCATGAATGGGTTATATATGGCTTATTAAATGGCTGTATTAGAATATCTACCATAATGGGTTATATATGGCATTATAAATGGCTGTATTAGAATATCTACCATGAATGGGTTATATGCTTATTAAATTCTGTATTAGAATATCTACCATGAATGGGTTATATTTGGCTTATTAAATGCTGTATTAGAATATCTACCATGAATGGGTTATATAGGCTTATTAAATGTTCTGTAATATAATATCTACCATGAATGGGTTATATATGATTATTAAATGGCTGTATAATATCTACCATGAATGGGTTTATATATGCTTCTAATGGCTGTATTAGAATATCTACCATGAATGGGTTATATATGGCTTATTAAATGGCTGTATTAGAATATCTACCATGAATGGGTTATATACGGCTTATTAATGGCTGTATTAGAATATCTAACCATGAATGGGTTATATACTGCTTATTAAATGGCTGTATTAGAATATCTACCATGAATGGGTTATATATGGCTTATTAATGGCTTGTATTAGAATACTACCATGAATGGGTTATATACGGCTTATTAAATGGACTGTATAGAATTCTACCATGAATGGGTTATTACGGCTTTTATTAAATGGCTGTATTAGAAATCTACCATGAATGGTTTATATATGGCTTATTAATGGCTGTATTAGAATATCTACCATGAATGGGTTATATATATGGCTGTATTAAATGGCTTG
Source organism: Hymenochirus boettgeri (assembly GCA_019447015.1). Classification (NCBI taxonomy): domain Eukaryota; kingdom Metazoa; phylum Chordata; class Amphibia; order Anura; family Pipidae; genus Hymenochirus; species Hymenochirus boettgeri. The sequence continues at coordinate 162,759 of JAACNH010000648.1, forward strand.
TATTAGAATACTACCATAATGTGTTATATAGCTTATTAAATGGCTGTATTGAATTCTAACCATGAATGGGTTATATATGGCTTATTAAATGGCTGTGATTAGAATATCTACCATAAGTGGGTTTTATATGGCTTTTAAATGTGCTGTATTAGATACTACCATGAATGGGTTATATATGGCTTATTAAAATGGCTGATAGTATAGTATTTAAGGTTGAATAAAGACATACGTCCATCCAGTCCAACCCATCTAGCAATATCCTCATTTCCTGCCTAACTGTTAATCCAGAGGAAGGCAAAAAAAAAAAAAACACCAAATGTTATGTGTTAGAATATCTACCATGAATGGGTTATATATGGATTATTAAATGTCTGTATTAGAATATCTACCATGAATGGGTTATATATGGCTTATTAAGTGGCTGTGTTAGAATATCTACCATGAATGGGTTATATATGGCTTATTAAATGGCTGTATTAGAATATCTACCATGAATGGGTTATATACGGCTTATTAAATGGCTGTATTAGAATATCTACCATGAATGGGTTATATATGGCTTATTAAATGGCTTTATTCGAATATCTCATATCTTTTCAGATTTGCTTTGGTCTAGGGGATGTGCCGCAGGATTGGATAAAAGCCAATGTAATACCAATATTCAATAAAGGTAGTCGTTCCCAGCCTGGTAACTATAGACCTGTAAGCCTAACATCAGTGGTAGGGAAGGTGCTGGAAACTTTGTTACGGGATCATATCCTTGACTTTGTCTCCAGAGATCATCTTATTAGTAGTAGTCAGTAGTGATTGACCAAAACCGAACTTCCAACCTGAGTTCGGACCGACTTTAACATTTCGGATGAATCCGAACTATCCAGACTAGTTCAGTTTTACGAACTCGCGGAATTACTTTCGAAAATCATCGAACGTTCGAGCATTCTTGAACGTACGGGGATTTCTAAACGTTCGGTAAGCCTTTAACGGGCGATTTCGAAAAACCCCGAACGGCCGACAATCCGCTTCTGGACGTTCCGGGGTCCTGTTGGATCCCGGGTCCTTACAAGGACCATTGTGGCTCTGACAAGGGCCCTTTGGGGCTTAAGGGGTCCCGCTGCTCGAACCGGTACCCCCCTCCCCGGCACTTTTAAGTACCCTTGTGGCCCTTAGAAGGGCCCTTGTGGCACTGACAAGTGCCCCTTGGGGCTTTAGAGGTCCTGCAGCTCGAACCAGGACCCCCGTTGGAGATTGTATAAAGACATACGTCCATCTAGTCCAACCTTTATACCCTACCCAT
>JAACNH010000649.1:0-16935 GCA_019447015.1 Hymenochirus boettgeri
TTTAGTACTATCCCTATTCCAAACTCCAGTACTCTCTCTATTCCACTCTCAGTAGCACCAACTCTTTCACTCTCTAGTACTCTCCATAGTACACCCTTAAGTAGTACTCTCTGTATTTAAATCTCTATTACTCTCTCTATTCCTCTCTCTATAGAACAATCTATTTCACACTCTAGTACTCTTTATAGTACACTCTCTAGTACTCTCTCTATTCCATTCTCTTTAGTACACTCTCTATTACTCTCTCTATTCCATTCTTTATAGTACACTCTCCAATACTCTCCCCAGTGTTACAGCCAGCCCTCCCGTTCACTAATCACCCAGTGTTACCGCCAGCCCCCCAGTTCACTAATCACCCAGTGTTACCGCCAGCCCCCCAGTTCACTAATCACCCAGTGTTACAGCCAGCCCTCCAGTTCACTAATCACCCAGTGTTACCGCCAGCCGTAATGTCATTGTTAGGTCTACACTGATTGCAATCTAATTGAAATGAACTGGTCATTGTGAGTCTTAATAAATAGTTAATTGAAGTCAGTTAGTTAATAGTGACAATTTGGGACTAAGTCTGCTGCACCTTTCAATTATAACCTACATAAGACCTATAAATCTATTGGGTTGCCTCAGGGACTGCACATTGGGCCATTAAGATCAAATGGGTTGGGCAGCCTTGGACTAAGTTAATTGAGGATGAGATATGACCTAGAATCCTGCATCGGGTCAGGTACCCACAGTTTACTGCAGGTCGGGTTTGGGTAAACCACAGTTCGTTTAGATGGATTGCAGTTATGGGCGAATTTGAGAATATCGAACGCATCGAGGGTTATTGCGAATGATAAATTTGAGGGTTATCACCGCACTCGAGGGTTACTGAATGCCGCATTCTAAGGTGACCTTTGAATTTGGTGAAAACCCTCAAATTTATCGTTCGCTACCCCAGAAATTCGGCGCTAACCCTCGAACGTACTGAACGCCACATTCTAGGGTTACTGAGTGCTAAAATCTAGGGGTTTTATTTGGAAATATGTCCGCGACTTTGGAAAATGAAAGTTCGGAGAGTTCTAAAAAGTCCGCTTGCAGGTGTATTTAATTTCAGGTGTGGGCTGGGTTGCAGGTCTGGCTGGGTGCAGTTATGGAACCCATGCAAAGCGGTCATGGGATACGGTTTGGCGAGTGAGGTTTGAGTGTCCATTTAATTTCAGATGCTGGTAATGGTTTTGCGGTTGCAGGACTCTAATCTGAACTTAGTACTGACATCTGATTGGAAGAACCCGGGCATTATTATTATTATTATTATATTATAATACACAATATATTCTTATAAATTATATAATTATCATAAAGCCCATATCGAAATTTCACCACCCGAATGAACCATCCATTGCCCTCATGGAATTATAAACTATATATTGTTCTACTATAAATTATATTAAAGGCTAGTACATGTGGTACATTACTTTATTATAAGGGACTAGTACATGAGGTACAGGGTACATTACTTTATTATAAGGGACTAGTACATGATGTACAGAGTACATTGCTTTATTATAAGCGACCAGTACATGAGGTACAGAGTACATTACTTTATTATAAGGGACTAGTACATGAAGTACAGAGTACATTACTTTATTATAAGGGACTAGTACATGAGGTACAGAGTACATTACTTTATTATAAGGGACTAGTACATGATGTACAGGGTACATTACTTTATTATAAGGGACTAGTACATGAGGTACAGAGTACATTACTTTATTATAAGGGACCAGACTGGTAGCTGCATCTGTGAATGGTTGAGACTCAGGCAATCACTGATACGGCTGCTGGTCCATCCGTCTGCTAGAAGATCAGCAGAGGGAGCTGAGGGGATGAGGGGTAAAGTATCAATTTAAACAGTGGGCAGTTACCTGACTTCTGTGGCCAATCGGCTTTAAACGCGATGCTGTAATAAAGGGATGCGGAGGGCGGAGGGGGGGAGAGCTCCACTGCACATGCCAGAATCCTCTCAGTGGAGCAGAAAGAGGCAGATACAGATAACACACAGATTGGCTCCTACTCATACATGTGGCCCTGCAGGAGAACCATAAGGAGGAGGAGCGAAATGTAAGGATTTTTTAACACTACGCAGTGGGATAAGTATTGGGTTAAATTTTAGTTTGGGGGGGGTGGACTCGCTCTTTACAGATATTTTAGAGTGACGCCCCATTTCCTTTATTTGCAGGAAGAGAAATCGCCTCCCCGTCCCTTTATTTCCCGCAGTAGCCGATTTCCGCCTCCTCCAGCCTCTCATTGTCATTTCATTGTCAGGTTTCTGGGTCCGTTTAACTCATAAAGACACAAAGCAGCAGAATATAAAACACTTTGTCATTTTATTTATAAAATATCCAGTGAATATAACAGAGAAACATGACATGGATCGTATGGATCATACTGGGAACGGACTGGGATCTATGGCTTGTTTAAATGAAGGGATCTTATTATTTATAAAATATCCAGTGAATATAACAGAGAAACATGACATGGATCGTATGGATCATACTGGGAACGGACTGGGATCTATGGCTTGTTTAATGAAGGGTCTTATTATTTATAAATATCCAGTGAATATAACAGAGAAACATGACATGGATCGTATGGATATACTGGGAACGGACGGGATCTATGGCTTGTTTAAATGAAGGGATCTTATTATTTAAAAATATCCAGTGAATATAACAGAGAAACATGACATGGATCGTGTGGTCATACTGGGAACGGACTGGGATCTATGGCTTGTTTAAATGAAGGGCTCTTTTGAAAATCTTGAGACCTTCGCGGCCACAGCCTCTCTCTCTGAACGGTCACGCCATCCCTTCCCCCTGGGACATTGGAGAGAAGACTCGATAGCTGCTCGGATGTTTGGCGAGGAGTCGATCCGCTGTTTGGACTTAGTATGGTGCAGCTCCGTAATAAACAGACAATGGCCACAGGAAGGACCTTGAGAGATGAGAAGAAACCCCAGGTCATTTTCAATCTACCAATGAACACTAACCGAGTGACACTCCATCCTGGTATCCAGCTGGAAAGCTACTGACCCGCAAAACCAACATCCAAACAATCGAACCCATCATACATCTAACAGTCCAACATACTAGTGAGCCAGTGGACACGCACACCATTTCTGAGTGATACCAAGAGATTACAATCTCCATTTATCAACATAGTACATTGGGATCATTGAGCCACCAGGCCACTGAGACATGGATGCAGAACACCGACCCACAAATATGAACTATGCAGAACTTAGTTCTGGAGAACCAGTAAAGAAAAAGGTCTCAGGAGACCACTTGACCTACTAGACCACTGGTACAGACTATAGGTTATTGACTACATATGTGCACACTCCATTTCTTTTTAATACCATAAGACCAAAGGCTCACCTTATTCTGGCAGGTGGCTACTTCACGTGCCTGGTGAATAGGGCATTTTTTATTTGCTCTGAAATTGCCTGTTCTCCATAGATGGACTGAAGGAGCCCATCGGTGCACCGCTGCTGGGATTGGCCTGTTAATCTCTGTTGGGAAGACAATAGTAAGGCCACGTTATACTCAATGTCTGATTCCAAGGATGAGGAACATCAGAACATTTGTCCCATCCTTGGACTTCATTATTTAGTCACATTGTTACATGAATTTGCTTCTTACAGTATCTTACACTATGAATGACTATTTGTATGACATTTTTTGGTTTCTGATTAAGAATTATGACATCCTTCACCATGGAGTATCCTACTAATACTAGTCAGACAATCATGACTCTCCATGTAGACTACTACCTGATATTGTAAAGTAAAATGGCCCTAGAGATGGTTCACCATGGAGTATCCTACTAATACTAGTCAGACAATCATGACTCTCCATGTAGACTACTACCTGATATTGTAAAGTAAAATGGCCCTAGAGATGGTTCACCATGGAGTATCCTACTAATACTAGTCAGACAATCATGACTCTCCATGTAGACTACTACCTGATATTGTAAAGTAAAATGGCCCTAGAGATTGTTCACCTGGAGAACAGACACCGCTCGGAGGAACAGCTTTGTGTTACTGATTTTAAAGTCCACCATGAAGTTCTTGTAGATCTTTCCCTTTAGTACGTAAGCTCCACTAGTCACTGTGTCCAGGATCCATTTGGTGCTCAGCTCACGCTGGAATTTCTGCAAAGTTAAGGATGTTCATCACTGAGAGGGAACCTAATAACCAGGACAATGCAATGGTGCCCCACTTTGGCTGTTTCCCAATAATGCCAGTGCTTGCTTCTTCACTACAGACATCTGAGGATCACATCTGTACCAGGAATCATACACTACTGGCCAAAAGTCAGCCATTTCGCCATTCAAATCAACCTCTATTGGGCCTTGGCAGTGATGTGGCATGAAGGACCTGAGTCTTACCAATCTGTCCGAATTAGGCCAATATTTTAGTTTAGTTAACTACCCCCAGTCTCAGTTACACTGAGCATCTCATATATGTCCATACCTGGATAAAGACTCCCTCGTACTCGAGGAACAATATCGGCCAGGTCATGCTAATGATGCTTGGGATTGTCTTCTTGACTGAATTCTATGAGGAACAAAACCGAGAGAGAAGCTAGAGTAGGGTCTGGTTTATTACTACAGGGTAACCTTTCCATAAAAATGATTATACAGTCTAGCATGATAGCATGTACCATCCTGTGTCTACTTACCGGCAGGTACTGACCAGCTGTAGCATGGCTTATGGCTTGAATATTTGAGGTCTTCTCCTTGACCATTGTTACCATATTTTCTATTTCACTGAGCTCATCTGACAGAGAAAGGACACAAGCAGCTCAAGTATAATGTTTAATATCCAAACCTGGGGATATGATTTCAATGATTTCTTTGCCTTTATTTACATAACCACATTATCTAATAGACCTTCTGATAGCTCTAGTAGTAGCCCAGGGGTGTAATTTAGATTCCAGTCCAGGGCAGTTCCGCTTTATCATTCTTGGTTATAACCCTGGTTTCATTTTTGAGCCCCAATTACTTGGTTCCAACTACAGTTTATTAAATTACAACCAATCTCATGGCTCTCCAACAAGCTTGCCTTTATGCCCACCCATAAGACCTACCTCCTAATGGGAGTCCAGATTCGTATAAACAACGTCCTAATGGGAGCCTGGACTCATATGACTTACCATTTAATGGGAGTCTGGACTCATATGACTTACCTCCTAATGGGAGCCTGGACTCACATGACTTACCTCCTAATGGGAGTCCAGATTCGTATAAACAACCTCCTAATGGGAGCCTGGACTCATATGACTTACCTCTTAATTGGGAGTCTGGACTCATATGACTTACCTCCTAATGGGAGCCTGGACTCACATGACTTACCTCATAATGGGAGTCTGGACATGACTTACCTCATAATGGGAGCCTAGACTCATATGACTTACCTCCTAATGGGAGCCTGGACTCATATGACTTACCTCTTAATGGGAGTCTGGACTCATATGACTTACCTCCTAATGGGAGCCTGGACTCACATGACTTACCTCCGAATGGAGACGGACTCATATGACTTACCTCCTAATGGGAGTCTGGACTCATATGACTTACCTCCTAATGGGAGCCTGGACTCATATGACTTACCTCCTAATGGGAGTCTGGACTCATATGACTTACCTCCTAATGGGAGTCAGGACTCATATGACTTACCTCCTAATGGGACTCAGGACTCATATGACTTACCTCCTAATGGGAGTCTGGACTCATATGACTTACCTCCTAATGGGAGCCTGGACTCATATGACTTACCTCCTAATGGGACTCAGGACTCATATGACTTACCTCCTAATGGGAGCCTGGACTCATATGACTTACCTCCTAATGGGAGCCTGGACTCATATGGCCAACCCCTAAAGGGAGTCTGGATTACTGAGACCTCAAACCTCTACTACATGTGAAACGCGTAAACTATAATGTGTTGGCGGTTGTGCTACAAAGAGGGCGCTGTTTCCGCACATCTATTAGTCCTGGTCTCCTCATAGGTTTAAAAGGGAAATAAAATTAAACTTACCATCTAGTGTGAACATAAACAGGACGGTGTCTGTGTCTGAGAGTGCGGGCAGGACATTCTTTACAAAATCTTCATGGGAAACGGCAAACTCCGGTCCCTACCAATGAGAATGTTTTATTGGTTACTGTGTAATTCCAGAAGCAATAAAACACCTAGTGAACCATTATAACCGAGATATAGATGGTAGGTGAACCCCAACTCACTGCAATATAGAAGGGTAATTGTCTGGACCATCAGCATTGGAGGGAATCCCCTGTCGACTGGTTATCATAGATAAAGGGAATGTAATAGAGGCTCATGGGATAAATAGGGGATGGTCCTATTCTTTTAAAGCCCCATCTTTTATGGTATATGATAGAACAGCACCCTCAGGTGGCCATATGTAGATGGTACAATTTTATTTTTCATTTCTGTTTTAAGCTATATATATATAAAACACATGTACCATTAGACCCTCATATTGCCACGTGTAAGGGAAGCACTATGGCAGTGCTGTTTTTGTTATTTGGGAATCTCTAGGAATCTGATCTCTGTGTCTCACCAGGGATGTGAGGTCTCCGTCTCTGTTCTCTATGGATCGATATCCGCCACTGATAAATCCACGTACGTCCTGCCAGTCTGTAAATAGAACACAGGGATCCAATCAGGGGGTGACATATTTACAGGGATCCAATCAAGGGGAGGGATGCCTACTGGGATCCAATCAGATCGCTGTGTTTGCTGATGACACTAAACTATGCAGAGCTTTGGAAACTTCCAATGATGTGCAAGTGCTGCAAGCAGACCTAGATAGATTATCAAAATGGGCAGCAGAATGGCAGATGGGATTCAATGTAGATAAATGTAAGGTGATGCATTTGGGATTTAATAATCCCTGTGCCCCCTACACCATAAATAACTCTGTGTTAAGTGAATCTGAAATGGAAAAAGATTTGGGAGTTCTGGTAGATAACAGACTTAGCTGTAGCAAACAATGCCAGGTAGCAACAGCTAGAGCTAGCAAGATATTGTCTTGTATAAAGAGGGGAATGGAATCAAGAGAGAAAAATATTATTCTCCCTCTTTACAAGGCACTGGTAAGGCCACATTTGGAATATGCGGTGCAGTTTTGGAATCCCATATACAAAAGGGACATCTTGGAAATGGAAGCAGTTCAGAGAAGGGCAACTAAATTAATAAGGGGAATGGAGGGGCTTGATTATGAATCAAAATGTAAGTACCGGTAATACAATAGATAATAATGGCTCAGCCTCACAAAGTAATAAATGAACAGATACAATGTTGTTACTTATATAGTTAGGTGATTTGGGTGCACATTGCCCCAGACACTTCATCTCATATAACTGCACAGAATCGTGGGTAAGTAAATCACAAAGCTTATCCCTCTGTCCTGGTGGCCCGGGTGCCGGCAGCCCCAAGCCCATCGCAAGGCTGAACAATCAAAGTAAGTGAAATAAGGATCCACACTAACCGATACCAGAAGGAAATCACAAGACAACTGCATGAAATCCTTGTATGTACGTATGTATGTATGTATGTATGTATGTACGTACGTACGTATGTATGTATGTATGTATGTACGTACGTACGGTATGTAGGTATGTATGTGTACGTAGTACGTACGTACGTACGTACGTACGTAAGTAACGTACCGTACGTATGTATGTACGTACGTATGTATGTATGTACGTACGTACGTACGTATGTACGTACGTACGTATGTATGTATGTATGTACGTATGTATGTATGTACGTACGTATGTATGTATGTACGTACGTACGTATGTATGTATGTACGTACGTATGATGTACGTACGTATGTATGTATGTATGTATGTACGTATGTATGTATGTATGGGTAGAAGATTCCACTACAGTGACCTGAGTGCTGGGGTGGCACTAACAAGCTGATTGTTATTTATACTGATTCTGATCCCTCTGGTTTGTGAGTATTTATGTGATATCGTGCCATGATAGTCACCCTATTGTGCTAATTACAATGACTTATTAATATTGTTCTGTTAATAAATAAGATACTGTTTAAGTTCAAGAACCACTGGTGCCCATTTATTGTATTCTACCTAGAGTGGTAGTTCAGCAACAACCTGCCTCCAACATATGCGAGGAGCCAATACCTTGTGCTTGGAATTTGGCTAAGGCCCCCATTTTAATATCACTTTAACGATGCATAACTGTGGGGTTACATACTTTTTTTTTTTGTCTTATCTGGATTAACTATCAGGCAGGAAATGGGGTTATGCGGAGTAGGTTGGACTGGATGGACAGTCTTTATTCAACCTCAAACACTATACTATATATTAAAACTATAGTATACTGTACTATATATTATACTTCAGAATTAAGCTTCCCTAATCCCCTTATTCATTTAGTTGCCCTTCTCTGAACCCTTTCCATTTCACAGATGTCCTTTTTGTACACAGGATTCCAAAATTGCACTGCATATTCCAAATGAGGCCTTACCAATGCTTTGTAAAGAGGGAGAATTACACTTTCCTCCCTTGAATCCATACCTCGCTTTATACAAGACAATACCATGGGGCTCTGGCTGTTTCGCCTGGCACTGCTTGCTACCTTTAAGTTTGTTATCCACCAAAACTCCAAGATCCCTTTCCAACAGGGATTCACTTAACACAGACCCATTTATAGTATAAGCCAGTGGTTCTCAAACATTTCAGATTGTGGCACAATGTTTATTGAACGACACTTCTATTCTTAATGTTAGAACTTGTATCCAATATGTATTTTTAAGGTACAAAATGAAAAAAAAAAAAATTAGTTATGGCGGTAAAAACATTTCCACTACCAAAATTCTAAGTCACACCAGTGTGCCCATCACACCCATTGAGAAACCCTGGTATAAGCAGCACAAGGATTTTTATACTATACTAACAAGTGAACGTATAGTTCTGGTTGATCCAAGAATAATTCTACCCCCCAGTTGAACATATTACTGTATATTGTATAACCTACAATACTGTTATACAGACATTATGGGTAGGGTATAAAGGTTGGACTAGATGGACGTATGTCTTTATACAACCTCCAATACTATGTTACTATGTAACTGTTATACAGACATTATGGGTAGGGTATAAAGGTTGGACTAGATGGACGTATGTCTTTATACAACCTCCAATACTATGTTACTATGTAACTGTATACAGAGATTATGGTAGGGTATAAAGGTTGGACTAGATGGACGTATGTCTTATACAACCTCCAATACTATTAGTTACTATGTAATGTTATACAGACATTATGGGTAGGGTATAAAGGTTGGACAGATGGACGATGTCTTTATACAACTCTGATACTATGTTACTATGTAACGTTATACAGACATTAGGGTAGGGTATAAAGGTTGGACTTGATGGACGTATGTCTTTATACAACCTCCAATCTATGTTACTATGTAACTGTTATACAGACACTATGGGGTAGGTATAAAGGTTGGACTAGATGGACGTATTGTTCTATACAACCTCCAATACTATGTACTATGTAACTGTCATAAGACATTTGGGTAGGGTATAAAGGTGGACTATATGGAATGTCTTTATAACAACCTCCAATACTATGTTACTATGTAACTGTTAGACAGACATTATGGGTAGGGTATAAGGTTGGACTACGGACGTATGTCTTTATACAACCTCCAATACTATGTTACTATGTAACGTTATACAGACATTATGGGTAGGGTTAAAGGTCGGACTAGATGGACGTATGTCTTTATACAACCTCCAATACTATGTTACTATGTAACTGTATAACAGACATTATGGGTAGGGTATAAAGGTTGGACTAGATGGACGTATGTCTTTATACAACCTCCATACTATGTTACTATGTAACGTATACAGACATTTGTGTAGGGTATAAAGGTTGGACTAGATGGAGCATGTCTTATACAACCTCCAATACTATGTCACTATGTAAAGTTATACAGACATTATGGGTAGGGTATAAAGGTTGGACTAGATGGACGTATGTCTTTATACAAACTCCCAATACTATGTTACTATGTAACGTTATAAAGACATTATGGGTAGGGTATAAAGTGGGACTAGAGGACGTATGTCTTTATATAACCTCCAATACTATGTTACTTGTAACTGTTATACAGAATTATGGGGTAGGGTATAAAGGGACTAGATGGACGTATGTCTTATACCACTCCAATACTAGTTACTATGTAATGTTATACAGACATTATGGGTAGGGTATAAAGGTGGACTAGATGGACGTATGTCTTTTATACAACCTCCAATACTATGTTACTATGTAACTGTTATACAGACATTATGGGTAGGGTATAAAGGTTGGACTAGATGGACGTATGTCTTTAACAACCTCCAATACTATGTTACTATGTAACTGTTATACAGACATATGGGTAGGCTATAAAGGTTGGACTAGATGGACATATGTCTTTATACAACCTCCAATACCATGTTACTATGTAACTGTTATACAGACATTATGGGTAGGGTAAAAGGTTGGACTAGATGGACGTATGTCTTTATAACCTCCAATACTATGTTACTATGTAACTGTATACAGACATTATGGGTAGGGTATAAAGGTTGGACTAGATGGACGTATGTCTTTTATAACCTCCATAATATGTTACTATGTAATGTTATACAGACATATGGGTAGGGTATAAAGGTTGGACTAGATGGACGTATGTCTTTATAAACCTCCATACTATGTACTATGTAACTGTTATACAGACATTATGGGTAGGGTATAAGGTGGGCAGATGGAGTATGTCTTTATACAACCTCCAATACTAGTTACTATGTAACTGTTATACGACACTTATGGGTAGGGTATAAAGGTTGGACTAGATGGACGTATGTCTTTATACAACCTCCAATACTATGTTACTATGTAACTGTTAACAGACATTATGGGTAGGGTATAAAGGTGGACTAGATGGACGTATGTTTATACAACCTCCAATAATATGTTACTATGTAACTGTTATACAGACATTATGGGTAGGGTATAAAGGTTGGACTAGATGGACATATGTCTTTATACAACCTCCAATACCATGTTACTATGTAACTGTTATACAGACATTAGGGTGGGTATAAAGGTGGACTAGATGGACGTATGTCTTTATATAACCTCCATACTATGTACTATGTAACGTTATACAGACATTATGGGTAGGGTATAAAGGTTGGACTAGATGGACGTGTCTTTATACAACCTCCAATACTATGTTACTATGTAACGTTATACAGACATGGGTAGGGTAATAGGTTGGACTAGATGGACGTAAGTCTTTTACAACCTCCAATACTATGTTATATGTACCTTTACAGACATTATGGGTAGGGTATAAAGGTTGGACTAGATGGATGGAGTCTATACAACCTCAATTACTATGTTACTATGTAACTGTTATACAGACATGGGTAGGGTATAAAGGTTGGACTAGATGGTGAATGTCTTTATACAACCTCCAATACTATGTTACTTGGAACTGTTATACAGACACTTATGGGTAGGGTAGGGTATAAGGTTGGACTAGAGGATGGATGTCTTTATACAACCCCCAATACTATGTTACTATGTAACTGGATACAGACATATGGGTATGGTATAAAGGTTGATAGATGTAGATGTCTTATATAACCTCCAATACTTATCTAGTAACTGTTATACAGACATTATGGGTAGGGTATAAAGGTTGGACTAGATGGGATGATGTCTTTATACACAACTCTCAATTACTAGTTACTATGTAATGTTATACAGACATGGGTAGGGTATAAAGGTTGGACTAGATGGATGAGTGTCTTTTACAAACTCCAAACTATGTTACTATGTAACTGTTATAGACATTATGGGTAGGGTATAAAGGTTGGACTAGATAACGTATCTTTATACAACCTCCAATACTATATTACTATGAACGTGTATACAGACATTAGGGTAGGGTATAGGTTGGACTAGATGGCGTATGTCTTTTATACAACCTCCAATATTATTACTATGTAACTGTTATACAGACATTATGTGTGGGTATAAAGGTGGACTGATGGAAGTATGTTATACAACTCCAATACTATGTTACTATGTAACTGTTATAAAGACATTATGGGTAGGGTTAAAGGTTGGACTAGATGGATGATGTCTTTATACAACCTCCAATACATGTACTATTTAACTGTTATACAGACATTATGGGTAGGGTATAAAGGTTGGACTAGATGACGTATGTCTTTATACAACTCCCATACTATGTTACTATGTAACTGTTATACAGACTTATGGGTAGGGTATAAAGGTTGGACTAGATGGATGATGTCTTTATACAACCTCCAATACTATGTTACTATGTAACTGTTATACAGCATTATGGGTAGGGTATAAAGGTTGGACTAGATGGATGTATGTCTTTATATAACCTCAATACTATGTACTATGTAATGTTATACAGACATTATGGGTAGGATATAAAGGTGGACTAGATGGACGTATGTCTTTATATAACCTCCAATACTATGTTACTATGTAACTGTTATACATACATTATGGGTAGGGTATAAAGGCTGGACTAGACGGACGTATGTCTTTATACAACCTCCAATACTATGTTACTATGTAACTGTTATACAGACATTATGGGTAGGGTATAAAGGTTGGACTAGATGGATGTGTCTTTATATAACCTCCAATACTATGTTACTATGTAACTGTTATACAACATTATGGGTAGGGTATAAAGGTGGACTAGATGGACGTATGGTTTATACAACCTCCAAACTAAGTTACTATGTAACTGTTATAAGACATTATGGGTAGGGTATAAAGGTTGACTAGATGGACGTATGTCTTTATACAACCTAATACTATGTTACTATGTAACTGTTATACAGACATTATGGGAGTAGGATAAAGGTGGACTAGATGGAGTATGTCTTTATAAACCTCAATACTATGTTACTATGTAACTGTTATACAGACATTATGGGTAGGGTATAAAGGTTGGACTGATGGACGTATGTCTTATATAACCTCCAATACTATTTACTATGTAACTGTTATACAGACATTATGGGTAGGGTATAAAGGTTGGACTAGATGGACGTATGTCTTTATACAACCTCCAATACTATGTTACTATGTAAAATGTTATACAGACATTATGGGTAGGGGAAAAGGTTTGACTAGATGGACGTATGTCTTTATACAACCTCCAATACTATGTTACTATGTAACTGTTATACAGACATTATGGGTAGGGTATAAAGGTTGGACTAGATGGACGTATGTCTTTATACAACCTCCAATACTATGTTACTATGTAACTGTTATACAGACATTATGGGTAGGGTATAAAGGTTGGACTAGATGGACGTATGTCTTTATACAACCTCCAATACTATGTTATATGTAACTGTTATACAGACATTAGGGTAGGGTATAAAGGTGGACTAGATGGACGTATGTCTTTATAAAACCTCCAATACAATTACTATGTAACTGTTAACAGACATTAGGGTAGGGTTAAGGTTGGACTAGATGGACGATGTCTTTATACAACCTCCAATACTATGTTACTATGTAACTGGTATACGACATTATGGGTTGGGTATAAAGGTTGGACTAGATGACTGATGGAGTAGTCTTTTATACAACCTCCAATACTATGTTACTATGGAACTGTTATACAGACATTATGGGTAGGGTATAAAGGTTGGACTAGATGGACTGATGGACGATGTTTATACAACCTCCAATACTATGTTACTATGTAACTGTTATACAGACATTATGGGTAGGGTATAAAGGTGACTAGAGGATGTATGTCTTTATATAACCTCCAATACTATGTTACTATGTAACTGTTATACACACATGGGTAGGATATAAAGGTTGGACTAGATGGACATGTTTTATAAACCTCCAATACTATTGTACTATGTAACTGTTATACATACATATGGGTAGGGTATAAAGGTTGGACTAGAGGACGTATGTCTTTATAACAACCTCCAATACTATGTTACTATGTAACTGTTATACAGACATTATGGGTAGGGTATAAAGGTTGGACTAGATGGACGTATGTCTTTATATACCTCCAATACTATGTTACTATGTAACTGTTATACATACATTATGGGTAGGGTATAAAGGTGGACTAGAGGACGTATGTCTTTATACAACCTCCAATACTATTGTACTATGTAACTGTTATACAGACATTATGGTGGTAGGGTATAAGGTTGACTAGATGGACGTATGTCTTTATACAACCTCAATACTATGTTACTATGTAACTGTTATACAGACATTATGGGTAGGGTATAAAGGTTGGACTAGATGGATGTAGTCTTTATATAACCTCCAATACTATGTTACTATGTAACTGTTATACAGACATTATGGGTAGGGTATAAAGGTTGGAATGATGGACGTATGTTTTACTTTAAAACCTCCAATACTATGTTACTATGTAACTGTTAACAGACATTTGGGTAGGGTATAAAGGTTGGACTAGATGGACGTATGTCTTTATACAACCTCCAATACATATGTTACTATGTACTGTATACAGACATTATGGGTAGGGTATAAAGGTTGTGACTAGATGGACGTATGTCTTTATACAACCTAATACTATGTTACTATGTAACTGTTATACAGACATTATGGGTAGGGTATAAAGGTTGGACTAGGGACGTATGTCTTTAACAACATCAATACTAGGTTACTATGTAACTGTTATGATACAGACATTTTGGGTAGGGTATAAAGGTTGGACTAGATGGACGTATGTCTTTATACAACCTCCAATACTATGTTACTATGTAACTGTTATACAGACATTATGGGTAGGGTATAAAGGTTGGACTAGATGAACATATGTCTTTAGACAACCTCCAATACTATGTTGCTATGTAACTGTTATACCGACATTATGGGTAGGGTATAAAGGTTGACTGATGGAACGTATGTCTTATAACCTCCAATACTATGTTACTATGTACTGTTATACAACATTATGGGTAGGGTATAAAGGTTGGACTAGATGGACGTATTTCTTATACACCCTCACTACTATGTTACTTTAACTGTTATACAGACATTATGGGTAGGGTATAAAGGTTTGACTAGATGGACGATTGTCTTTATACAACCTCCAATACTATGTTACTATGTAACTGTTTATACAGACATTTGGGTAGGGTATAAAGGTTGGACTAGATGGACGTATGTCTTTATACAACCTCCAATACTATGTTACTATGTAACTGTTATACAGACATTATGGGTAGGGTATAAAGGTTGGACTAGATGGACGTTATGTCTATATACAACCTCCAATACTACTTTACAATGTAACTGTTATACAGACATTATGGGTAGGGTATAAAGGTTGGACTAGATGGACGTCTGATACAACCTCCAATACATGTTACTATGTAACGTTAACGACATTATGGGTAGGGTATAAAGGTGGGACTGATGGAGTATGTCTTTATACAACCTCCAATACTATGTTACTATGTAACTGTTATACAGACATTATGGGTAGGGTATAAAGGTTGGACTAGATGGACGTATGTCTTTATTGAACCATCAATACTGTTACTATGTTATATGGGCACATTACATACAGGGGGAGGGATGTCTCCATTATTACAAGAATCCCCATACATTATAAGTGTAGGTTGACCCCTCCCTGAAAGAATCATGTGGCCCCATGGCCCATATAGGGGCATTGTCAGATTGAACTGTTGGGGCCCTCCAGGAAGAGTTTAGGGGCCCACCAAACATTTCATATCTCTATTATCATTATATTTACATTTCTATCTTAGTCCTACTGAGTCTTATTGTTTATTACTATCCCTTTGGCTCTATATTTAAACATTGTTTCTCTGTTTGAGGAGCATAGGACTGTCACTTACCTGCTTGGAAGGTTGGGACACACTCCACAGCATCTGAAATTCCCACCAGACCCAGGGTGCCCCATCCTACAATGTACAAATGTCCCTTCTTCTGTAAGCTGCAGTGTAGATACAAGTGACATTAGTTCAGCCATTGTACAGGGTTCCGGGTGACAACATGAAAAGGGTTACAAATAGGGGCCACTGGCAGTGGAATAGAATAGCACAGCACAATACATTAAATCCCCATGGAACAGGGTTATTACTTTTGTTTCAAACACAAAGACGGTCTGCAAACAAGGTGGGCCCTGCACCTTGCACAAGCGATAGGATAACACAAGAAATTGTCTTGTATAAAGAGAGGTATGGATTCAAGGGAGGAAAATGTAATTCTCCCTCTTTACACAGCATTGGTAAGGCCTCATTTGGAATATGCAGTGCAATTTTGGAATCCTGTGTACAAAAAGGACATGTTTGAAATGGAAAGGGTTCAGAGAAGGCCAACTAAATTAATAAGGGGATTGGGGGAGCTTGAATATGAAAAGAGACTGGAAAAGTTACAATTATGTACGCTGGAGAAAAGGCGCTTGCGTGGGGATATGATTACTGTGTATAAATACATTAACGGGCCATACAATAAACTATCTGGGGCATTGTTCACCAAGAGAACATGTCAGAGGACACGTGGACATCCCTTAAGACTTGAAGATAAAAGGTTTAGGGTTCAAGTTGGGAAAGGGTTTTTCACTGTGAGAACGGTAAAGCTATGGAACTGTCTTCCAGTGGACGTTGTTATGGCAGGTTCATTGGTCAGTTTAATAAAAAGCTGGATGAGTTTCTACAAACAAGGAATGTTACAAGTTACTGGTATTGATACATAAAGTAGAGTTGGGAAAGGGTTTGTCACTGTGAGAA